>JAVGWX010000021.1:15806662-16031662 GCA_036924085.1 Ariolimax columbianus
GAGTGGACGGGCGAGAGGGAGACGAGAGGAGGAGTGGACGGGCGAGAGGGGGACGAGAGGAGGTGTGGACGGGCGAGAGGGGGACGAGAGGAGGAGTGGACGGGCGAGAGGGAGACGAGAGGAGGAGTTGACGGGCGAGAGGGGGACGAGAGGAGGTGTGGACGGGCGAGAGGGGGACGAGAGGAGGAGTGGACGGGCGAGAGGGGGACGAGAGGATGAGTGGACGGGCGAGAGGGGGACGAGAGGATGAGTGGACGGGCGAGAGGGGGACGAGAGGAGGAGTGGACGGGCGAGAGGGGGACGAGAGGAGGAGTGGACGGGCGAGAGAGGGACGAGAGGATGAGTCGACGGGCGAGAGGGGGACGAGAGGAGGTGTGGACGGGCGAGAGGGGGACGAGAGGAGGTGTGGACGGGCGAGAGGGAGACGAGAGGAGGAGTGGACGGGCGAGAGGGAGACGAGAGGAGGAGTGGACGGGCGAGAGGGAGACGAGAGGAGGAGTGGACGGGCGAGAGGGGGACGAGAGGAGGTGTGGACGGGCGAGAGGGGGACGAGAGGAGGAGTGGACGGGCGAGAGGGAGACGAGAGGAGGAGTGGACGGGCGAGAGGGAGACGAGAGGAGGAGTGGACGGGCGAGAGGGAGACGAGAGGAGTGGACGGGCGAGATGGAGACGAGAGGAGGAGTGGACGGGCGAGAGGTGGACGAGAGGAGGAGTGGACGGGCGAGAGGGGGACGAGAGGATGAGTGGACGGGCGAGAGGGGGACGAGAGGAGGTGTGGACGGGCGAGAGGGGAACGAGAGGAGGAGTGGACGGGCGAGAGGGAGACGAGAGGAGGAGTGGACGGGCGAGAGGGAGACGAGAGGAGGAGTGGACGGGCTAGAGGGAGACGAGAGGAGGAGTGGACGGGCAAGAGGGGGACGAGAGGAGGAGTGGACGGGCGAGAGGGGGACGAGAGGAGGAGTGGACGGCGCAAGGGGGACGAGAGGAGGAGTGGACGGGCGAGAGGGAGACGAGAGGAGGAGTGGACGGGCGAGAGGGGGACGAGAGGAGGAGTGGACGGGCAAGAGGGGGACGAGAGGAGGTGTGGACGGGCGAGAGGGGGACGAGAGGAGGAGTGGACGGGCGAAAGGGAGACGAGAGGAGGATCGTACGGGCGAAAGGGAGACGAGAGGAGGAGTGGACGGGCGAGAGGGGGACGAGAGGAGGATGAGCATGTTGAAGGGATAAAGGATGAGCGGTTTATTGGAAATGTTGAGTTGGTTGGAGGGGGGAGGGAGGAAGCGATGGGATGAGAGGGGGAGGAGACGGACAGAGCGAGGGAGGAAGAAATGGGTGGGTTAAGGGAGGAAGAGAGTGGGCTCGAGAGTTAGGAATATGATATAGGAGAGGGGTGTGGGAACAGGGAGAACCTTTAATTGTTAGAAGATGTTGTTTTTTTTAAATAATATATAGTTGGATATATGGTCTAGACTGGTATACTAAACCATAACGTTTGCCTCTGTTCTCTTCATGAATATCTACCATAACGTGTCTTTGAGATTATTGTCTCTGCTTGATTTTCACTGTAATCGCTTTTGTAAGTCTGTACGTATCTCTGTAAAATGTGTCAGAAGTTAAAACGAATAGTCGGTACTTGTATCACAGTGGGAAATACAAATGAAAACAAAAATAAATGTGCATGTCAACTGTTAAAGCACGAGTGGTTTGCTGGGGTCTTTTTGTATAACAAGGACAAGAATTGCACTAATGCCCCACAGAGAGCATGTCGTAAGAGGCGACTAACTGTGAGCCATGGCATAACACCGGTCATGGTTAGGTAATTTGTTTAGAGCAGCATAGATGGCGCCTAACAGGATGCGGGTCTACTTTGCTCTAGTGTTTGAGTCTATTAAGATGATCTCGCACATCGGTTACCCACCTAACCCAGTTGAGTATTAAGCTGCTCAAGCTTAGCTCGCTAAGCAGAAAATACTTCTTCCGGCTATATCCAGATCAAAGCAGAGCTGGGACCTGCACATGGGGCATCTGCCCAGTTAGAAGTACAGGTAGACTAAGAACTGCCCAGTTAGAAGTACAGGTAGACTAAGAACTGTTAAGAACTAAGAACTATTAAAACTTGCTCTGGAGATAATAGGCAATTTTCTGTCTTAGAAAAATTATTATCGAGATTTGAAGATACGAAATAGAAATCGAGAATAGAATAAAAATGCAAATATATGTTGAACAATGTGAGTCATGTATATTGTTATTCAAATACACGCTAATGAATTTAAAATGTTAGTGATTGGGTGAAAAAAATAAACAAAGTTAGCACACGACGTGGTGACTGCAGCGGCGAAGATGCTTGTAACACCCCCGCTTGAACACCCCACCCCCCCTCCCCCGACTACACTAGTAGTGGGAATAAAGTCGACAGTGATAAAGTGTTAGTCATTATCGTCTTTACTGTATGATGTAGAAACGTTGACAATAAACAGCTGTAGAAGAGAATCGATAGCATTGAAATACGGATATCTTAGAAGAAAGAAGCGAATCTTATGAAAAGAAACAAAATAAATTAGGGAAGTTTTTAAAGAATTTAGAAGTGCAAAGATAATGGATAAACAAAATAATACTCTCATTTTTGTCAGATTAAAATAAATAACACATTGTTAAAAACAACACTAGAAGGATAGATAAAGAGAAAATTTATCAAATTCAAAAAGAGAGAAAAACACGAAAGGATTGAAAATGAGGAAAAGCCTGGCAGATTGCACAATCATAGCAAGGGTTGGTATATGGAATAAAATGCAGCCGCTCTTCGAAGTGAAGTTGGCACTAGTACTGAACTGAACTGAGCATTACATCAAAACCTCGGTATTTGCCACGCCTTTTTATGTTGCGTAACTTTAATTCCAGTACTAATTATTTCTACCCTTAGTAAATTACAAGTTCGTCTATTTTCCTGACCTATCCAAGCGTTGTGTCCTCGACTTCCATGAATTGTTTTCCAGCAATCACAATAACTACTATTGTCGTGCCATAGCTGTTTGACCTTTGACAACCTCGCATGCGTAGACGGTCGAGTACACTTTATATTCGCACTTGAACTGCAAATCGCCTGCTTAACTGTTTAGTAATCGATGAATCACATCTGCTGGACCTACCTGACTGATTCCAACTTTAATCTGCAGATCGATAAGCAGTACATGCCCACAGCAGGTGAAAATCAGTAGAGATCGTGCATTTTTCATTTGTGTTTAGTTGTATGCACGTCTGTATATAGAGAGAATGTCTGCATGCATGTATCTGTATACGAGCATAAAGCGAAAAAAAATTACATCTGCTTGAATGTGTGTTTGTGTGTACGAGGGGCGTTAAAATCAAACCGGAACTTTTTTGTTCTAGTTCTACCAAAATAGGAACTACTGTCATTAGTTAGGGGCACTTATGTCCTATTACTTTTCATGGGCCAGTCACGTGGCAGATAAATAAAACTGGCAGACAATACTTTTAGTGCTTGCATGAGCAACGTGTTGTGATGAAGTTTTTCTTGTGGAAAAAGGTGTGAAACCTGCAGGTATTTACATAACACGGCAATCACAATACGGACCAAGACGCCGAGCTGCGCATGAGCTGCAGCGGTCAACGACCCATAGCTGAATGATAGGGTCAGGGCCAGCGAACCAGAGCTGCAAAGACCCTTCTACACCTCCACACGGTGATCCTGGATAACAAGCTGCAGCATAGCAGACTGGCTAAGAAGAAGGAATCAAAGAGGGAATGCTAACCCGGTACTCAAAAAATGCTTGCATAAGTCGGATGTGTTGAACCGAAAGGTGCAAATATCGCAGTCAAGCTGTAAACTGCGACACAACGCATTCCGTTCTCTGGACTATTCTGCTACTTAAGCCCTTTCATGGTTTGGTAGCGGGAGATTGAGAACGAACAAAGCCAAGCCAAGCCAATACGGTGATGGGACACTCAGCCACAGTAAGACATTTTAGAGAAGGCCGTACAACCAACCGCAGTCCTTCCTGTGTATATCCAGATTGTGGAATGCCTTATCCTGGATGTTGATTTTCTACACCATGGTGCCACAATCAACAGTGAACAGTGCATACGCATTGTGAGTGATGTGCATATCCGTAGCGGAAAAAAAACGGCCTACTTTGATCACAAAGGACGTGCTGCTCCTATAAGATAACGCTCGAACTCATTCGGCTCATCGCACTATGTGCCATTTACAGCAACTCGGCTAGAAGGTATTTCAAGATAACGCTCGAACTCATACGGCTCACCGCACTATGTGCCACCTACAGCAACTTGACTGGACGGTATTGCCACATCCACCTTACTGCCCAGATCTCGCTCCAAGCGCTTTTCACATGTTTTCATCTCTTAAACAATTATTTCTGGGAGGTCATCATTTCAGCACTGATAACGAAGTAAAACAGGCTGTCCTAGATTGGTTCAGACATACTGATACATTTTTATACTTTGAAGTTTTTCAAGCATTACTTAATATGCTGAGGTAAGTACATACACGTTGCAGGACATTATATCTAATAATAAATGGCATTTTTACTATTTGAAAAAGAAAATATTGTCCTTACAAAAAAAGTCCTGGTTTAGCTTGAACGCCACTCATTTAGCTTGAACGTCCCTCCTATGTGTGTCTGTGCGTGTGTGTATATGTGTGTGTGTGTGTGTGTGTGTGTGTGTGCGTGCGTGCGTGCGTGCGTGCATGTGTGTGAGAATGTATGTGTGTCTGTTTCTGTGTGTATGTGTGTGTGTGTCTGTATCTGATAAAACCAATTTCATTTCATCTGGAGGCCGCAGTTTCTTACGTTGCTGAAAGTGTCGGTGACAGAGCACAGCCGGCGACGGTTTAGTGTAGCGAAGAAGACACCCCAAACTATGAATCAGTGATGGACAACGGTTGTAGTCCTGTCTGTGCTCCAAATAGATGGGAAAGTCGTGCTCCCTAACCGGTGTGTACTCTTGGTTAAACTTAATAACACCGTTACCATGGAGAAGACAAAACAACCGGCTAACAATTTCATGACAAATGAATTGAAAACAATGACATTCGTAGGGTTACATAAAACTAGATATGTGTAATGCATCAAACCGTTTACACTGAAATAACAAACAAAAATACACTTGCAGAAAAGGAAATGTGATTTCATTATATTAAATTGATCGCCATCGCAATGCTTTTAAAGGACGCACTAACAAAGGAAGTGAAAGAAAGGGAATCTTACATTGCTACGTAGAAACAATGTTGTTTTGTGGAAAGGAAATGTAAACGCTAAATAAAACAACAAAGAAATAAAATAACTTCCAGCAGTGGCATAGTATCTCGCACGCAAAGCCGGGTCTTCCAGCAAAACCGCACATTTGAACTGACAAGTCAATAAATGATAAAGGTATTCTCGTAATTGGGAGGTTTAAGTGTAAATCGTAAATAGTGGCTGAACACAGAAACACCCACATCAGCCGACGAAATATGGCTCCGAAGTAGAATACGAAATATGGCCAGGAGTAGAATACAAAATATGGCTCCAGGGTAGAATACGAAATATGGCCCAGGAGTAGAATACGACATATGGCTCCGGGGTAGAATACGAAATTTGGCTCCGGGGTAGAATACGAAATATGGCCCAGGAGTAGAATACGAAATATGGCTATGGGGTAGAATACGAAATATGGCTCTGAGGTAGAATACGAAATATGGCTCTGAGGAAGAATACGAAATATGGCCCAGGAGTATAATACGAAATGTGGCTCTGGGGTAGAATACGAAATATGGCCCAGGAGTAGAATACGAAATATGGCCCAGGGGTAGAATACGAAATATGGCTCTGAGGTAGAATACGAAATATGGCTCTGAGGTAGAATACGAAATATGGCTCTGAGGTAGAATACGAAATATGGCTCTGAGGTAGAATACGAAATATGGCCCAGGAGTAGAATACGAAATGTGGCTCTGGGGTAGAATACGAAATATGGCTCTGGAGTAGAATACGAAATATGGCCCAGGAGTAGAATACGAAATATGGCTCAGGGGTAGAATACGAAATATCGCCCAAGAGTAGAATACGAAATATGGCTCTGGGGTAGAATACGAAATATGGCTCTGGGGTAGAATACGAAATATAGCTCCAGGGTAGAATACAAAATATAGCTCCGGGGTAGAATATGAGAAATGGCTCCGAAATTAAATACGAAATATTGCCCAGGAGTAAAATACGGAATATGGCTCTGGGGTAGAATACAAAATATGGCTCCGGAGTAGAATACGAAATGAAATTGCAATAACATGAAAATAATATATTATGTTCTCTTTATAAGAATCGACTACAGTGCAGTTCGGGTATATCCATACGTGATTAGTCTCTCTCAGTAAATGGCGAAGGGTATGGAGTCTGATAGTGATATTCCATCAGTTTGTTGGTTGTACACTCTTCTGCTCTGTCCTCTCTTGCGCCCTAGGCCATTCGAAAATAGTTCGATAAACATGATATGAAATCTGTGAATTCTTCATTCATCTAGTGTGGTGTCGTCTACTAACAGGCGGTGACCTATATACTTTAACATGTCACTCGTATCCATTTCTAATGTTCCAGTAATTGGTGCCAGTGAAGTCTGGATGTCAACGCATTCGTTGCCCTAGACCACTGGATGACCTGGGTCTTAGATCAACATCAGCCTATCCAGCTTTAATGCCCTTACAGCTGCCTTTCCACTCATGACTTAGCTACACCTGATGTACCTTGTGAAGCAAGTACTGGGTCTGAATCGATGACTGTCCCTGTTAAAGAGATCCCAAATAGCCGTCTTATAGTTGCAGTCGCTGCTTCCATATTCATTCCCGTACTAGAGATTCCTATTATGTATGAGCCGCTCTGCTCAGGGACAACCAGCCCTCTAACTCTCAATGAGAAGCCCCAACTGGTTGGTTGGTTTCTGTATGAGCAGCTCTGCTCAGGGACAACCAGCTCTCTCACTCTCACTGAGAAGCCCCAACTGGTTGGTTGGTTGGTTTCTGTATGAGCCGCTCTGCTCAGGGACAACCAGCCCTCTCACTCTCACTGAGAAGCCCCAACTGGTTAGTTGGTTGGTTTCTGTATGAGCCGCTCTGCTCAGGGACAACAAGCCCTCTCACTGAGTAGCCCTAACTAGTTAGTTGGTTGGTTTCTGTATGAGCCGCTCTGCTCAGGGACAACCAGCCCTCTCACTCTCACTGAGAAGCCCTAACTGGTTGGTTGGTTTCTGTATGAGCCACTCTGCTCAGGGACAACAAGCCCTCTCACTCTCACCGAGAAGCCCCAACTGGTTGGTTGGTTGGTTGGTGTCTAACGCCCACAATGGGTTGGTAACCCTTTTGTGCGCCCTGAAAAGGACGGAACTTGGGGCAGATTGCAATAGCTTTCCTGACATCCCTAGCGTTCTGATGAAGTGGACCGGGGTCCTCCAAGCCGGTGTGCAATGTTTGGCCTCTTCTGCGTGTCACGTCGAACATCACCTTGTAAGCCAGACTGTTGTCCTCGACAACAGCCTGTTTCCAGGACGACCTACAAGGAGGTCAGGTGAGGGTCTTGGCCAGAATAATTCTCCTGACCCTGGCTAACATTGACTGATCAGTGTGTTTTGTCTGACCAGACGTTAGCGTCATCGTCCCGTCAGGTGAGGGTTTTGGCCAGTATATTTCTCCTGACCCTGACTAACATTCTCTGATCAGTGTATTTTGCCTGATCAGACGTTAGCCTCATCGTCCCGTCAGGTGAGGGTTTTGGCCAGTATATTTCTCCTGACCCTGACTAACATTCTCTGATCAGTGTATTTTGCCTGATCAGACGTTAGCCTCATCGTCCCGTCAGGTGAGGGTTTTGGCCAGTATATTTCTCCTGACCCTGACTAACATTCTCTGATCAGTGTATTTTGCCTGATCAGACGTTAGCCTCATCGTCCCGTCAGGTGAGGGTTTTGGCCAGTATATTTCTCCTGACCCTGACTAACATTCTCTGATTAGTGTGTTTTGCCTGATCAGACGTTAGCGTCATCGTCCCGTCAGGTGAGGGTTTTGGCCAGTATATTTCTCCTGACCCTCACTAACATTCTCTGATCAGTGTATTTTGCCTGATCAGACGTTATCCTCATCGTCCCGTCAGGTGAGGGTTTTGGCCAGTATATTTCTCCTGACCCTGACTAACATTCTCTGATTAGTGTGTTTTGCCTGATCAGACGTTAGCGTCATCGTCCCGTCAGGTGAGGGTTTTGGCCAGTATATTTCTCCTGACCCTGACTAACATTCTCTGATCAGTGTATTTTGCCTGATCAGACGTTAGCCTCATCGTCCGAAGAAGCCCCAACTTGATATCTCTATTCGTAGCCCCGAAATGATATCACTAAAATTGATGATATCATTTCTCTAGAACTGCTCTCCGTTTGCATCGATCTCTGAATTCTCTAATGAAATAGAACAAGAACGCAATTTTAATTGGCAACTGCTAACTAACAATTATGAATTTATATACGTGCAAAAAATGGCCAAGGAAACAAAAACAAAAGTAGGGAAAGCTTAGTTAACTTCTGTAACTTCAATGGTCAGGTTGTTTTTGAAGGCTCAATCTTTACACACCTGATGTTCACCAGACCGACACACTCACAAACCAACTGGACTTCTTCTCAATAGTTTGGAATGGCAAATAACTATGCTGTTGATGATAATAGCGTTAGTTTTGATGACGATGATAATAACGAAGAATGTGGCTGACAAATACAATGATCATATCATAACCGAACATACGAATTGTTATCTGCTATACGCGTTTTATTTCCATTAATTAAACTGCCACACAAGAATAAATGAAACCTCGTGCTAATCTCGCATCACGATACGACCGTTTTATATCTATGACTGTTATTACCACGGACTAATATGCAATATCACTCCACGACACTGGTAATTTCCCTTGAATGTGATAATTTATTGTCCAATGGACGAGATATATTCTGCAATTTCGTCTGACCCATTGGATAACAAGCTATCCACTCTTTCTTTTCTGGATCATAATTCGGGGGGGGGGGGGGCGGGGGGGGGGGGGGGGCATTGTTTCTGTAAATACTAAGAAAGTTCAGCAATATCGTAGTGGTTAGTGCACTGGCTGTTCAGCCAAGCGATTTAGGTTCAATCTTTAATTGATGCGAGATTTTTTTTTCAATCGTAAATGGTGCCGGGGTCCACTGAAACTCAGAAATGTGGTACCGGAGCACGTTTTGAAAATTAAGGCGGAATGCTGAATCCATGACGTGTGCTTTTGGTCATGAAAATATGGGCCTAGCACTATATTACCAATATTCCACACAGCTTGCAAACGGGTTCTTTACTTTTAATTATAGAAGAAATTGTTGTCGGGAATGAAGTGTTAGATACTTCGTTGTACTAGGTCTCAGCTTTTTTCTTAGATTAGGTGTCAGCTTCCAATTCGAACAGTAATTAGATATCAATTTACACCTGGGTTGACATGTGTGTCTCGATAACGGGGTTTGAGTATAAAACGTTTGCTGTGAGAAGTGAACACGTTAAGGCTACGCTATTAAGACATTTGTTGTTTATTCATCCTTTATTTTGATCACGAAGCTTCAAAGTTCTGTAGATATGTTAGCTTTGTGATGGCAATGTTTGTGAGGTTTGTGAATAGCAGTGTATGTTAACTTTGTGAAAGGCAGTGTTTGTGAGATTTGTGAATGGATGTGTCTACGAGAGTTATGTATGGCCGTGTATGCGAGCTTAGTGAATGGCAGTGTATGTGAGTTTTGTGAATGGTTGTGCATGTGAGCTTTGTGAATAGTTGTGCATGTCATCTTTGTGAATGGCAGTGTCGGTTCACTTTGTGAATGACAGTGAATATTTACTTTGTGAATAGTTTTGCATGTTAGATTTGTGAATGGCAGTGTCTGTTTGCTTTGTGAATGGTAGTGCCTGTGATCGTTGTGTATGACATTGTCTGCATAAAGAACTGATTTTGTCCCCAGTTACTCGTACTGAGTCAACACTTGACCACGTTTCTCTGCTAGCAGGTCTCAGTGGTTCTACTTAATCCCACGGATGAATACTTAAAAAGTTGAACCGGCGATGTGAAGTTCCTCACCAAGCTAACAGTGTCGATTCCTCAAACGTTGGGCCAACTGCTGTAACACATCAAAGTTTCGTGAACGCTGAGTGAAAGTGAGCATGGGTGGTGGGAGGGAGGTGTGTTGGGTGTGGCGGGGTGAGGGTGGGGGCGGTATTTATAAATATGACCCACCAGATCCTGGTGTCACTTTCCGCTTCCTATTGAAATGCTACACCGTCCGGCTGTCGACTCTTTGAATATGTTATATGTGGGACATTGGCTCCATATCTGGTCTCTATCTCTCTCTCTCTCTCTCTCTCTCTCTCTCTCTCTCTCACACACACACACACACACACACATACTCACACAGACGCATATACGCACAGACACACACACATACACACGGGCACGCACAGAGACAGACACACACTGACACACACACATATATACATAGGTACATACACACATATACGCACACAGAGACACAGATTCACACAGAATGACCAATACAAACACAAAGATACACAGGCACACACTGACACATTATACAGAGACACGCAGACATACATAGATATACACAGACACATACACAGACGCACACGCAGAGACACACATACACAAACACAGGCACACACTGACACATCGCACAGAGACACGCAGACATACACATATATATACAGACACATACACAGACGCACACGCACGCAAATATACATACACACATACAGGCACACACAAACATACACATACTTACACACAAACACACGTACATGCACGCACTCATACACATACATAAATATACTCATGTAGACATACATATATACATACTTACATAAATACACACATAGACAGACAGACAGACGCAGGCAGGCAGGCAGGCAAACAGGCAGGCACGCACGTACACAGGTAGGCACGCACACAGGCATGCAGGCATTACATTATTTGCCATCGCAAGCGATTATGACGACGGTTTTGTTTTTAAGTAGATTATAGTGAAGAAGAAACTGCGCTGTTCATCAACCTCACACTCTAGTCTCGAGCTACCTTCGATCAGTGGCAAGACATATGTCCAAGACGATTAGAAGAAACTCAGGATGCAGACACTCTGGACCCACCTCCCGTGAGACCATGTGTTACTTTCAATCCTTAGAGATTCGATCGCTCATCCTTTCTGTTCATCGCTTTGAGAGGCGAGTGCCTGACCTCTCGACCGACAGCCATCCCCAGAATAGTCTCCAGCGTCTGTAGACAAATTTCACATTCCAGTTATGTAGCTTCCTCACAAAGTACCCAATGGACGATGGCGATGTTCATGCCTCTCGAAATCCCCCCACGCAGTCATGCTGCCGCTTGATCTAGGCTTGTCATTGGTCAGCTCTTTCCTGATCAGAGGGTGAGTACTTCTTCTTCCTCGTTCGTTCTCAATCTCCCACCACCAAACCCTGGAAGGGTAAGTAGCAGAATGTAGTCCAGAGAACGGAATGCGTTGTGTTGCAGTTTACAGCCTGGCTACGATATTTGCACCCTTCGGTCCAACACATCCGACTTCAGCAAGCTTTTTTAGAGTACCGGGTTAGCTTTCCCTCTCCGATCCCTTCTCCTTAGCCAGTCTGCCCTGCTGCAGCCTGTTATCCAGGATCACCGCGTGGAGGTAGTAGAACGGTCTTGGCAGCTCTGGTTCACTGGCCCTGACGCTAGCAGTCAGCTATGGGTCGCTGACCTCTGCAGCTCATGCGCTGCTCAGCCTCTTGATCCCGGGGTGAGTACTGATCAGGGATGATTGTTTCCCTAGTTCCGCTCGGCTGCATACCACTACGTCGTGCCTCCACACTATGTTTCTTTACCTGGATATTCGCTATCCCTTCTGGTGTGTGCTAACGAGGATGCTGGAAGGTGAATTTGATAGATTTCATAGAGTTCATAGAGTTCGAAGACGTCATATATTTCATACAGTTCATAGATGTCATAGAGTTCATAGATGTCATAGAGTTCATAGATGTCATTTATGACATACAGGTCATATATGCCATAGAGTTCATAGATGTCATAGAGTTCATAGATGTCATAGATTTCATAATTCATAGATTTCATAGATGTCATAGAGTTCATATATTTCATAGAGTTCATAGATGTCATAGATTTCATAGAGTTCATAGATGTCATACATTTTGTAGAGTTCATCGATGTCATAAATGTCATAGATTTCATAGATGTGATAGATTTCATATAGTTTATAGATGTCATAGATTTCACAGCGTTGATAGATTTCATAGATGTCCCTCATGATATCTGCACGAGGACTGATTGTGTAGAGAAATGCAAGTAGTACTGACAGCACGACGATAGTTGATAATGACCCAGTAGTCTACAGCAGTCAATGACGTAGACCACAAAAACCGGTTTGAATGGATGACGTGGAACATTGAGCAGGAAGAGAAGAAACGTTCGAAATAAATATCACACTGAATAATTAACACAATGGTGGATTTCGATGCTCTAATCTATTTCCAAAATTGATATTTATTGACGTTTGACATAAAATATTTAGCGGACCCGCGCGAGAGTTGAAAACATGATGACGGAACGATATTGACTTCAATGATTGTATTGCTGTTATTGGTACCATTAGACAAAATATGTATTTGTATTTGTATTGGAAATGGAAAACACATGATAATGATAGATATAGTGCACAAAACATATCCAAATATGATTCTACATAGACGGCCCGCCATAGATATAGCAATAGAATTCTACATCAGGCGATGGAAGCAGATGAAATCATAAAGCAACCGGACGAAAGCTGGAAGCAGCCGGTAGCGCGCTAGATATACATACATAAAAACATATATACAGACAGACAGACACACGCACGCACAGGCACACCCACACATGCAAATAGACATACGCACAAATACACGCATATATATTCAGTGGCGAAGTGGTTAAGACGTCTGCCTCGTGATCAGGTGGTGTGGGTTCGACTCCAGACTCCGCCGTCTTTTTCACGGGTGCTTGATGCAGAGTCCCCTGCATCTCGTAGTCGCCTCCTAGTCGTCTTGTCCTTGACTTGCCACTGGGTCGGGTCGCTCGAGATGAGAGAGTGAGGATAAAAAGTGGGGCAGTTAATCCTTACTAAAAATAGCGCTAGCAAAATAAATGATGCCGTCATCGTCTACGATGGACGGCGGCCTTTGCCTTTGCTTATATATACATACACACACACACCGACACATACATAGACCATCCTTAATGCTACCCTATCTAACAAAAGCATTTATTCACAAATGAGAAGTTCAAACTCTCTGTACAAAGGGAAAATCTTCAAAAATAATTTGTTACTGTCAGAAAATGACAGCATATACAAACTCGTCAGAGATGGGCAGACAAAGATCTTCAGAATCAAAATGGGACATTGCAGACTCAAAGCCCACCTCGACGGGGGGAGAGATTAACGTCAGGTCAGGCAAAATATACTGTTCAAGACCTTGACTTCTCCGCAGTAATCCCTGGAAACGGGCTGTTTTTATGGCAGCCTGTCTAATAAGGTTAGGGATCGATGTGATCCCCGTAGTAGTGAGCGACACGCAGATGAGGCAAAGCGTAACGGAACTGCTTGCAGGACCCCGGTCCAACCATAATCAACACGCTCGGGATGTGAGAAAAGCTACGACAACCCGCCACTTGACGTAATTTGTAGTTCCCACAAAACAGTAAACCTACTCATTGTGGATATTCATCAACAACAACAGCTTCAACAACAGCAACAATAACAACCTCCACAGAATGTGTCTCAGAGACACCGCTACGTGTGATGGTGCAGTCCGCATGCACACACCAGAACACATTATGCAGGACTCCCCCACTTATACAGACCAAATCGAGGCAGTCTTGTCCGGGGGTGCGACCATCAAAAACTATTGCAAAGATCTGAAAAAGATCATCAGTTGATCGGAGAAGAAGAAGAAGAAGAAGAAGAAGAAAAAGAGAAAGAAAAGAAAAAAGAACAAGAACAAGAAAAAGAACAAGAAGACGGAAAAGAAGAAGAAGAGTAATACGAAAAAAAGAAGGAAGAATAAAGAAGGAAAAAGGAAAAAAGAAAAGGGCATAGGACAATGGACAAAGAACAAAGGGAAGAAGGAAGAAGAAAAAATGAATACACAAATTATGACATTTTGAAATAACTGAAAACTAAATGGTTCCATGACAAATAGAATATCACCTGTTTCTTTCCTTGAATAGGCAGCTCAAGAGGGTTCTGAATTAGGCTGGTAGTCTGATCATGTTGTTGTAGTTGTTGATAACGTCGCTCGTGCTTGAGTTGGCTACTCTTTAAGACTTTTTTTAAGCTGGTTACAATTGTTCCACCGGGCTCGGTTTTGGGACCAATTTTGTTCTAGATATATATATACACGTTTTTGGTCAATGATAACGAATCCATGGTTTCAAAATTCACGAAGAACAGAAAACTATTCAGTAGTGCCTCATCTAAAGCACAAGTATATATGTTCATGTCGGATTTAAATCGAATTCGGAAATGGTCTGAAAGCTGGTAAATGGAGTTTAATGTTCATACATTTAGTCATTGATATGGGTAGATTTAAATCAAGAATAGAAGTACAAAATGGGAGAGATCAATATTAGAAATATAAAAAAGGAAAGGGACCTAGATATTATAATAGACCATACAGGTAAGAGGAGTGAGCAATTACAGGCTTTTGTGACAAAGGCGACTACAGAGTTGGATTTGATAACATTATATAACAAACATAGGAGTAAGGAAGTGATAGTCAAACTGTTTAAAGCAATAGTTAGAAATAGATTACAGTACTGTGTACAGATGTGGAGTCCTTATCATAGAGGGGATATAGACATGCTGGAAAGGATACAAAGAAGAGTGACACAGCTTATATTGGTATTCCAGAATTACAGTTATGAGGAAAGACAGAAAAAACTTGCCTACAGTGTCTAGAAAAGAAAAGAATTCAAGGAGACGTAATACAGTGTTATAAGATAATCAACGAAAAAGACAGATTAGACTATAACAAGTTTTTCAAAGTACAACCACCTACACTCAAGAACATGAGGCCACTGCTACACATTAATTTTTAAAATGGCCAGATTGAATACCAGGAATTATGTTTTTAGTCAGAGAGTGGTGAATGCATTGACAAATGAAATCGTGAAGGCATGGTCAGATGTTGTTGTTGTTCCTCCATCACGAGTGATGAGGACCTTAACTTGTTTCCTCTAGCCAGTCGACTATTCTGTAAATCCGTGTCGTGGATGGGTGCGGAGATGGCTGACGAGTCCGATTTGGGATCTGCATACTCGCAGGCAGTGAAAGAATGGAAAGTTCGCCCCGAGAAACGACAATCATGATTCTTGGCAAATCCGTGTATCTCATCCGCTTTATTGCTCAGCCAGGAGACCCGCAACTGACGCAGCTTTTTGACTGTAGTTTAGCTTGTCAGCGGACTTACGCTCTACGCTTCGCCGGTTGCCCGTCGTCATATGTATGACTCAACTGTGTTAGTACTGGAAAAATGAAAAGAGAATGACTTGCGCGATGAAGTTAATTTAAGTATGGAAGGGTTGCGCAGCTCGTCGACCTCACTTTCTCGCCCGAGTCCAACTTTAACCAGTGGCAAGACAAGTCAGGACGACTGGATATGCGCTCGGATGCAGTGGATGACCACGGCTGCTCAAGTGCCTCTCTGTGTTCTGTGCGGTCCACACCGCTCAGCCAATTTGCTGTCGTGATAGTCTGATGACGAGTTTCCTGCTTAGCTGGCTGGACTTGAGCAGGGCATGGCTGGGCTTGAGCAGGACAGGGCTGGACTTGACCAGGGCAGGGCTGGGCTTGAGCAGGGCAGGGCTGGACTTGAGCAGGGCAGGGCAAATCTAAAAAGCTATCCCTGTTCTTGGCTTCCTACTTTTACCACATGCCCTGCCCCCTTTTTTCCGTACCTTTGCATAGTCAATTAATGGATTCAAGAATAGATTGGATTTGCATAATCATTTGTAATGGAGTGAATGTGAAAGAAACGCGTATACAGACTTTGCAGAGTCTTCTAAACACGTATACAGACTTTGCAGAGTCTTCTAAACACGTATTCAGACTTTGCAGAGTCTTCTGAACAAGCATACAAACGTTAAAGTTAAGTAAGGTTCCCCTTCTAACATCCCAAGACGCACTTGATAGGGTGGACGGTGATCCACCTGGCTGTAATACAATGCAAGGATGCACGGTAAACTCACCACTAGGGGGATCGCAGTCCCGATCCCATCTCATTGACCAAACTGACATGCTAACAAAATATCCTTTACATAAAATTGTCTTAGCATATGGTACAGAAGTGTGTACAACCAGCGAACTACATCTCCTATACAAATTCACAGCTTCTATCATATGCTAAAACACATCTATCCCCTATCGCTCAACCCGGAACACAGCAACGTCGTTTCTGCTCAACATAACAACACTGTGTTGCCTTTTTCTAAAGAGTCGTATCACAATAACGCTAAAAATGTCTAGAATCTCTGCAATTGTTCGCATTACAATCAATATCTAGACATCTTAGCTCGGCGATAACTGCCCATTCTATTACAACCTCAGACCTGGCATTCAGAACGTATTCTATAAGAACTAAAAGAACACCCAAGTCTGGTATCGATTTTTGTCGGCCCTTTTTAACGTCCACGTGTGTTATTTACTTTAATCGCCAACTACTGAGAATATTCGAATACTTGTCAGATAGTCGCTTCTTGTACTTAAATATGACCACCCACATAAGACGGATTTCTATTGAAATTCTGGCTATTTTGATCATAGCACAACTAACCTAAATACATGGCCAGTGTTTCTCAAACGGTTGTTTGTCCAAGGCATACTTACAATTGATCTTTGATTTCTTCTTATTCTTTTTCTTTTTCGTCTTCTTCTATTTCTTCTTTTTCTGTTCCTGTTTCTTTTCTTTCTTCTTCTTATTCTTCCTCTTCTTTACTCTTGTTCTTTTTTTCTTCTTCTTCTTTGTCCTTTATTCTTCGTCTTTTTCTTCGTTTTCTCCATTAATCGTCTTCATCATTGTCTTGGTCATCATTAACATCATCCTCTTCTTCTTTTTCTTTTATAATTTTTTTTCTTCTTCTTCTTCTTCTTCTTCTTTCACTTTCTTCTTCCTTCTTCTACTTATTCTTTCATCATCGTCTTTTTTGTCCGTTTTCTTCCTCTTCTGCTGCTTCTTCCTCTTCCTTGTTTCTTTCTCTTCTTCTTCTTCTTCTTCTACTTCTTTTTCATCTTGTTCTACTTCTTATTCTTCTTCTTCGTCTTCTTCTTCTTCTTTAACTTTCATCCTGAAAAAAACTTTAGTATATTGTGTCGTAGCTAAAAACTAAGCTGCGATATCTGAGCTTTTCGATCCAACATACCCGATTTCATCTAGCGTTTTGAGTGATGTTGTAATCTCACTTACTTTGCTGCTCCCTTTGCCCTCATCTTTGAATTTCTTGCACATTTCTGCTACTCGATCGTATCCTAGCAGTACCACACTGTACAACCTATCAGTGCACTCGTGCATTTAGAACGAGAATTTTGTGATACAGTCAGTTTCCACTCCTCCTCTAAGCGCAGTTTCACCTCCTACTTAAGCACCCTCTCAATGGCTAGGAGGAAAGGAGTTTGCCAGAACCTCGCCTGCTGCTCTATCCAGCTTCTTCCCATGATGAAAATCCCAATCTTTCGCTGGATTAGTGGCAGAAACAGTTTCCACCACTCGTAGGTAAGATTGGTAACATTTTGTTGCTCAAGCAAGAAGTATGCGTGTTATATGTGGCTTAACCTTCATTAACCATTGACTGTCCCGCCATACCTGCAAAGCGATTAAATCGCATCAATTAACGTCATTAAACTGGTTTAGAAGACTATGCAGAGTCGGATTACAACCAGAGCAAGAAAGCTGTGCTGTCCGGTATGCGGGTCTGACATTGCTCTGGTGTTTTAGCTCATTATGGATGTCACCAGCCCACGGATTTGTCTGGAATTTGCACTAGTCGACGACATTTATCTGTGTTTACGGAATCGTGTTGTTGTTTTCCATTTGGATTAGTTAATTTGTTCATTTTTGTGTGTTTTTCTTCCTCTGATTATCCAGTCCTGGCCATCGGATATATGAACTAGTACTGCTGTTGCTGTCGAAGACGGGTGTGTCGGACCGAAAGCTGCTAATATCGCAGTCCAACTGTAAACTAGCGACACAGCGCATTACGTTTTACGGACCACATCTTGGTACTTGCAAAGCCTTGTTCAGGGCTTAGTACTGAGAGATTCAGAACGAACGTTGAAGAAGAAGTACTGTTGTTAAACATGTGTCGTATTTTTATAGTCTAGTGGATACGTTTCAATTTCACGAGATTGACACCATTCGCTCTAGTTGCAGACAGCGTCGGTTTTGGTGTGACTGTGAAATGTAGACACGTACCTATAATGAACTAGAACTCATCGCCCTGAAGAGATGTCCAACACATCACTCCAAAGATGAGTGATGTCCCTACGACCGCGTTCGGTTATGGAAATGGCAAGACACACAATGTTAGATGGTATCCCCTCAGTGCTGCCATGCGGTATACCTGTTTACGGGAAAGTCTTCGAGAGTAAACCCCGAGGAAAAATCTGCATCCAGTCGTTTCTTTAATGTCTTTCCGCTGGCGTAAGGTAGCTCCAGACGAGAGGATGATGTTCATAAAAGGAGAAGTTTCTTTCTTACTTTCATCCAAATCACGGCGCAAGTAACTCATTTCAGCGGAAACAGCATGAGAAAAGACTGTCCACACGTCTGAACAGAGAGATTGGTCTTCATCACTTGTGATGGGTGAACATCATTATTGTTTTTTCCCCTAGCCGCAAGAGGTCGGACATCACTTAGCGCGTGAGCGATGTGTTTGTGGTATCTTGGTAACCGGGCGGGGCCTAATTTCCCCCGGCTGATGTGTTTTAATCCATTATTGTCCTATATGTTACAGCCAAACCAAAACCGACACTGTCTGCAGCTAGGGCGAAGAGGGTCAACTTCGCGAAGTTCAGTCGTGTGCACTAGACCGTGGAAATACGACACAGCGTAACCAAAATACTATTACATATAGCGGATGACTATGACAGTATGTTCGGAGCGATAAAAACACACAACAAAATGAACGAACTAATTCAAATGGAAAACAGCAACACGCTTCCGTGGACACAACTGTAAGTCCTCGCGCGACTGAATTTTAGTCAAATCCGTGGTTTGGCGGCATCCATAAATGACTAAATCACAAAAGCAAAATTAGACCCGTGGCCTGTTAGGCGCCATCTTTGCGCAATCTTTGTTAACTAAGATGGGAGTTTTCAATCTTCGAGAAAAGCCTTGATTCTCATTACCCTGTGTGTTCTTCTTTATCAAGTAGCCTGTGATACAGCAGTGTATTATCTGCAAGGTAGCCTGGGATATGGCAATGTATCATCTGCAAGGTAACCTGTGATACGGCACTGTCCATCTGCAAGGCAGCCTGGGATACGCCAATGTATCATCTGAAAGGTAGCCTGTGATACGGCGATGTATTATCTGCAAGGTAGCCTGTGGTACGGCAATGTATCATCTGCAAGGTAGCCTGTGATACGGCAATGTATCATCTGCAAGGTAGCCTGTGATACGGCAATGTATTATCTGCAAGGTAGCCTGTGATACGGCAATGTATTATCTGCAAGGTGGCCTGTTATATGGCACTGTATTATTTGGAAAGTAGCCTGTGATACGGCAATGTATCATCTGCAAGGTAGCCTGTGATACGGCTATGTATCATCTACAAGGTAGCCTGTGATACGACACTGTATCATCTACAAGGTAGCCTGTGATACGACACTGTATCATCTGCAAGGAAGCCTGTGATTTGTAAATCAGCGTTTTACTTGTGCCAGTCTAGTTGCCTTCCAGATTAACAAGTCGTGTTCCTGAGGTACATGCTATGTATACGCATCAATGATTGATGTATTCGTGTGTATATATAGATTCTTGTACAAGTAAAGGAAGTATAGTAGCAGACACTGTAATCGGGGATGAAGTGTTAGATACCTCCATTGACGAGGCCACTTCTCGGTTGGGAGGGGGTGTGGCCAGTTCCCTTTCTCGGTGTCTTTCCTTTCCGAACCTAAAATTAGGCAAACATTTACAGCTGGGTTGTTTGCAGCGTTCCGATAAATGGATTTAAACCTAATTCCGTTGCCGTGAAAAATGAATTCTCTGCCATTACATTAATCGGACAGTTGCTGAACCGACTACAAACATATGCAATTTTTGTTAGTTAATTGAGGCTTATTTGAGCTGTTTCCTGGAATGAATGAGTGGAACCACTAAAACCTTCAAAGCACGACGTAAAATACAACTTAGCAGGGTCGTGCCTAGATTTAGCTTTCCCATCATATGAAACGAATTTCTACATAAACCATTACTACAAAAACTGTACCATGTGATTGATTTAGATATCACGTAAGGAATTCATTGTCAGTCAAACTGCATAAAGCATTAGTTAGACCTAGATTGGAGTATTGTGTACATGTGTGGAGTCCTTATCGTAGAGGTGATACAAAGATGTTGGAATGGATTCAAAGAAGAGCAACAAAAATGATAGTAGGATTCCAGAATTACATCTTTGAGGAAAAACTGGTCTACTCTGTCTAGAAAAGAGAAGAATTCGAGACATCGTAATACAGAATGGTCTGGGTACTGACAAATGGAGTTTAATGTAGATAAATGTACAGTCATCCACATGGGTAGTTTCAATATGGAAAATAATTACAGAAGGAGCGAGAACAATATTAGAATGACAGAAAAAGAAAGCGTCCTAGAGGTAATAATAGAAGTACAGTGAATGAGACAGTCCAGGTAGCAGGGAAAAAGGCAAATGCAAAGTTAGGTATGATAAAAAGATATATTACACATAGGAGTAAGGAAGTGATAGTCAAATTTTATAAAGCATTAGTTAGACCTAGATTAGTGTACTGTGCACAGATGTGGAGTCCTTATTATAGAGGAGATGTAAACATGCTGGAAAATATATTAAAAAAAGAGCGACAAAGCTGATAGATGGATTCCAGAATTACAGTTATGAGGAAAGACAACAGGCCTACAGTTTCTAGAGATGAGAACAATTTCGAGGTGATTTAATACAGGTTTATAAGATAATCAAAGGAACGGATAAGTTAGAATAAACACGTTTTTTGGGTTTTGTTTTCTTCAAAATACAATAACCTACCAGACCAAGAGGGCATAGCTACAAATTATCTAAAGGAAAGTCTAGATTAGATATTAGGAAATATGTTTTTAGTCAAAGAGTGGTGAATGTTTGTAATGCATTGCCACAGGAAATAGTGGAAGCAGAGACAACTAATGCATTTAGGAATAGATTGAATGCGCATAGATTTTAGACCAGGTAATGTAAATGAAACTGGTTGTATACAGACTCTGCTGAGTCTTCTAAGCCAGTATAAAGAAGTTAAGTTAAGGTTAAGGTTGAAAGTTAATCAAGGGAAAGAATAATTTAGACTTTAGGAACTGGAGAGCGCGATCGATTAGTTTCAAAGACTGACTGCTGATATGGAGGGCAGCGGTTCAAATCCCCGGTAAAATGTATGTTGTTTTTCGAGAGTGAAATAAATAGACAACCATCACACGACGTGGCGAACACATTAAGGGCGTGGCTTGTAGTCCTCAAACTTTAAATTCTCTGGACTACTCTAGCTACGCGAATACAGTCATACGACTGTCTTCTTTTTTCAGAAAGTTTTTGAAAGTACATACGATTACAAGAACAAGAGGGCATAACTACAAGACAAGAGGACACAGCTACACGGACAAGACGACATAGCTACAAGGACAAGAGGGTACAGCTACACGGACAAGAGGGCACAGCTACAAGAACAAGAGGGTACAGCTACAAGGACAAGATGGTACAGCTACAAGGAAAAGAGGGTATAGCTACACGGACAAGAGGGCACAGCTACACGGACAAGAGGGCACAGCTACATGGACAAGAGGGTACAGCTACAAGGACAAGAGGTCACAGCTACAAGGACAAGAGGTCACAGCTACATGGACAAGAGGGCACAGCTACACGGACAAGAGGTCACAGCAATACGGACAAGAGGGCACAGCTACAAGGACAAGAGGGCACAGCTACAAGGACAAAAGGGCATAACTACAAGACGAAGAGGGTACAGCTACAAGGACAAGAGGGAACAGCTACACGGACAAGAAGGCACAGCTACACGGACAAGAAGTCACAGCTACAGGAACAAGAGGACACAGCTGCAAGAACAATAGGGCACACTTACAAGGACAAGAGGTCACAGCTACAAGGACAAGAGGTCACAGCTACATGGACAAGAGGGCATAGCTAGACGGACAAGATGGCACATCTACAAGGAAAAGAGGTCACAGCTACAAGAACAAGAGGTCACAGCTACAAAAACAAGAGGTCACAGCTACAAGGACAAGAGGTCACAGCTACAAGGACAAGAGGGCACATCTACAAGGTCAAGAGGGCACATCTACAAGGTCAAGAGGGAACAGCTACAAGGTCAAGAGGGAATAGCTACAAGGACAAAAGGACACAGCTACAAGGTCAAGAGGGCACAGCTACAAGGACAAAATGGCACATCTACAAGGTCAAGAGGGAACAGCTACAAGGACAAAATGACACAGCTACAAGGACAAAAGGACACAGCTACAAGGACAAAAGGACACAGCTAGACATCAATGAAAGAAAGGTCCAGATTAAATGTTAGGAATTATTTTTAAGCTAGAGAGTTGTGAATTAGTGGAATGCATTGCCACGGGAAATAGTGGTTGATGCATTTTTAAAAAAGTTGGATGAACTTCGTTATTTGAATACCAAATTCAGTCAACTGAGTAGAAGAAACGTGGTTGTATACAGACCTTGCAGAGCTTTCTAGACCAGTATAAAGAATTTTGAGTTAAGGGTTCAGCTGAGTTGGACACTCAATACGTTGTAAGAACGATAAGAAAATTACAAGAAATGAAAATACTTCAGAATTTAATTTAATTTGTAGTCTGTGTTCCTGACATTTGTCAACCTATGAGATCAATCCAAAAACTCATTTCCAAGGTAGCCGATGATTTGAAATATGAGATTAACTTCCAGAATACTAATTCCCTCTCTGAACGATGAAGTGTCGTCTAACTGTTCCACTTTTTTTTCCTTTTTTTTTTCTTCTTTTTTTTTGCGTGGGCTTTATTTCTCTATTCCCCAAGGCGGTGTGCGTTGCATTGTGGTTTTTATTTGACGCCTGTCGGCCCAGTGCACTTCAGCATGCATTTTATGCTAGGGTCTGCTTCCTCCTGCATTTTCTAAGGGTTTGTTTCCCCGGGGTAACGGTCGGGGCTGTGATGAGAATCGGACCCAGCAGCTTTAGATTGTGAGCCGTGTCACTTAACCACTATCCCAGGCCGTCCCCGAACCGTTCCATTTGATATTATGTATCCAAACTAATCATAGACGACTGATGTATGCTTCTCTATCAGAACCCCCACTCGCCACCCCACCCACCTTCACCGCTCTGAAGAACTGCACTAATATTTTAGTCAAATTAATCAATCGGATCTGGAAAGCAAAGCAAAACGCGTCATTGATTACAATTACAGGGGTGGGAAGTGGGAAGGGGGGGGGGGGATGGAGAAAATTAGTCTGGTCAGACAAAAACATACTGGACGAACTATGTTAGTCAGGGTCAGGCTGGAACAGGCGATTAACGTCTGGCCAGGCAAAACATAATGATCAGAGTATGTTCATCAGGGTCAGGTAAAACATTCTGATCGGATAATGTTAATCAGGTTCAGGCGGTGAGAGTAGACTAACGTCTGGTCAGGCAAAACATACTGATCGGACTATCTTAGTCAGGGTCAGGCAAAACATACTGATCGGACTATCTTAGTCAGGGTCAGGTAAAATATACTAACCAAGACCCCCCTCCCCACCTCACGTCACCTCTGGGCATTTCGTTCTGGAAACACACTGTTCTATGAGTTTGGTTTATGAGGTGGTGGATAGACGTGATCCCCATTGTAGTTAGCGACACATTGATGGAAGTAAGCATAACACAGCCGCCTATAGGACCTCGGCCCACCTCTATCAGCAGCCTCGGGGAGTGAGGAAAGCTACTTGAACGTGCCACTTAACAAAAGAACAAAGATACTCATTGCGGTCATCAAACAACAAAACCTAACTGTAATTACAAATACACCTCTGTGTTCTTGAACTCTCTCGTTCTGAGTGAATATAAATCATTGACGATTCATTGGAACAGAATACTTTGTTAATTATTGTTTTCCGTGACGAACTTCCAAGGAAGAGGAATTGACTCCTCCTGGGTGAAGTGCAATGCAAAGCTTCTCATGAAACTCATCGCTTTTGGAAACGCAGTGTCGATCCTCAAATCGTTGGCCAGACGGTTTGATAGAGAAACCACCACGTGCGCGTGAGCTGAGGTCTTGAGGAGTATGTTTCACCTGGCGTGTGGTTAGGTCTTGGATAGTATGTTTTACCTGGTGTGAGGTCTTGATCAGTATCTTTTACAAACGTGAAGTGAGGTCTTGAACAGTATGTTCCTTCCGGCGTGAGGTGATTTCTTGGCCAGTATGTTTCACCTGAAGTGAAGTCTTGATGAATATGTTTTACCTGGCGTTAGATGAGGTCTGGGCCAGTATATTTCACCTGATGTGAGATCTTGATCAGCATGTTTTACCTGGGCTGGGATTAGATCTTGATCAATATCTTTTTTTAGGGCGTGAGGTGAGGTCCTGATCAGTATGTTTTACATGGCGTGAGGTGAGATCTTGGCCTATATGTTTTACCTGTCGTGAGGTGAAGTCTTTCCAGTATGTTTCACCTGGCATGAGGTATGGTCTTGGCCAGTATATTTTACCTGGGATGAGGGCTTGATGAGTATGTTTCACCTGACGTGGGGTGAAGTCTTTGCAGTATGTTTCAGCTGGCATGAGGTTAGGTCTTGGCCAGTATGTTTTACCTGGGTTGAGGTGAGGTCTTCAACAATATGTTTCCTTAGGCGTTGGATCAGGTCTTGATCAGTAAGTTTTACCTGACGTGACGTGAAATCTTGACAAAAATGTTTTACCAGGGGTGACGTGATGTTTTGGCAAGAATACTTTACCTGGCGTGACGTAAAGTTGTGGCCAGTATGTTTAACCTAGGGCGAGGTCTTGATCAGTATGTTTTACCTGGCGTGACGGAAAATCTTGGCAAGTATGGTTTACCTGGCGTGATTTGAGGTCTTGATAAGTATGGTTCACCAGTCGTGAGGTGAGGTCTTGGTCAGTATTTTTCACCTTGCATGAGGTGAGGTCTTGGTCAGTATGTTTCACCTGACGTGAGGTGAGGTCTTGGTCAGTATGTTTCACCTGACGTGAAGTAAAGTCTTGATCAGTATGTTTCTTCTGACGTGAGGTGAGGTCTTAATCAGTATGTGCCTCTTTACATAAGGTGAGGTCTTGATCAGTTCGTTTTCTATGGCGTGAGATAAGGTCTTGATCAGTATGTTTCACCTGACGTGAGGTGAGGTCGTAATTAGTATGTGTCTCATGCCCCTGTCGCTAGTCTTGGCTCCCGTGTCGCCACAGTCTCAAAGGAGAACAACTGGATATTCCAAACACACACAAACAAAAGTGACTAAGTGATGACACCTGGGGTAGAATCCAAGTAAGAAAGTCAGTAAAATTAAACCTCCTTGAATCAACACCTATTGTGTATGAGAATAAAATGGTTAAATATAACGCTCACAAAGACAAGAGACAGTTCTTCAATTCTTCAATGGTACGATGAATGCCACATGATGATCATGGCTTCCAAGTACAGATGTGATCATGATGGTACGATGAATGGTACATGATGATCATGGCTTCCAAGTACAGATGTGATCATCATGGTACGATGAATGCCACATGATGATCATGGCTTCCAAGTACAGATGTGATCATGATGGTACGATGAATGCCACATGCTGATCATGGCTTCCAAGTACAGATGTGATCATGATGGTACGATGAATGCCACATGATGATCATGGCTTCCAAGTACAGATGTGATCATGATGGTACGATGAATGCCACATGCTGATCATGGCTTCCAAGTACAGATGTGATCATGATGGTACGATGAATGCCACATGATGATCATGGCTTCCAAGTACAGATGTGATCATGATGGTACGATGAATGCCACATGATGATCATGGCTTCCAAGTACAGATGTGATCATGATGGTACGATGAATGCCACATGCTGATCATGGCTTCCAAGTACAGATGTGATCATGATGGTACGATTAATGCCACATGATGATCATGGCTTCCAAGTACAGATGTGATCATGATGGTACGATGAATGCCACATGATGATCATGGCTTCCAAGTACAGATGTGATCATGATGGTACGATGAATGGTACATGATGATCATGGCTTCCAAGTACAGATGTGATCATCATGGTACGATGAATGCCACATGATGATCATGGCTTCCAAGTACAGATGTGATCATGATGGTACGATGAATGCCACATGCTGATCATGGCTTCCAAATACAGATGTGATCATGATGGTACGATGAATGCCACATGATGATCATGGCTTCCAAGTACAGATGTGATCATGATGGTACGATGAATGCCACATGCTGATCATGGCTTCCAAGTACAGATGTGATCATGATGGTACGATGAATGCCACATGATGATCATGGCTTCCAAGTACAGATGTGATCATGATGGTACGATGAATGCCCCATGATGATCATGGCTTCCAAGTACAGATGTGATCATGATGGTACGATGAATGGTACATGATGATCATGGCTTCCAAGTACAGATGTGATCATGATGGTACGATGAAAGCCACATGATGATCATGGCTTACAAGTACAGATGTGATCATGATGGTACGATGAATGGGACATGATGATCATGGCTTCCAAGTACAGATGTGATCATGATGGTACGATGAATGCCACATGCTGATCATGGCTTCCAAGTACAGATGTGATCATGATGGTACGATGAATGCCACATGATGATCATGGCTTCCAAGTACAGATGTGATCATGATGGTACGATTCTATATTTCAGGCTAACTCATAGTGGTCTTTGTGATTTGGGAATATCTTTTCTAGTGAGTCGTAAAAGCTGACTTGGAGAAGGTTGTGAACGGAGCTAGCAACCTTTTCATATAAAACTAGTGTAATTGAAACAGTATTGGAGATTCCGTGGCGAAGTGGTTGAGCCATCGATCTCGTGATCAGGTAGTGTGGGTTCGACTCCGGACTCCGCCGTTTTTTTCACGGGTACTTGATGCGAAGTCCCCTTCATCTGCTAGTCACCCCCTACTCGTCTTGTCCTTGACCAGCCACTGGGGTCGGGCGGCTCGAGACGAGACAGTGAGGATAAAAAGTAGCCCAGTTAATACTTACTAAAAATAGCTCTAGCAAAATAAATGATGCCATCATCGTATACGATTGACGGTGACCTTTGCCTTTATCACAAGAACCAATCCTTGACAAGCTCTTTGGGATTTATAAATTACCTTAGACTAACCACTTATGTCTCTAAATATATTCAAATATATATTTGCCTTTGAATTAAAACTGACATTTCCTGTGTTCAGATACAGGCCTCATGAGAGGGGGACATATATAGTTGTTGTCCTGTGCTTCACATCGAACGAAATGAATAAACATAGAACGATTCTTCCCAAAGGACTCGGTCTACGATTGAAAGAGGTGATAATCGCTGGAATGAGGATATAAAATACCTAGCTAATAACAACGATAGAGACCAGATAAATGCGCCTGAAAGGACAGTGAACTGATCAACAGTTCTCAACTGACTCAAGAGCCAATGAATCACCCGATAACTGATGACATACCTGTCACTAGTGGCACAACAACCATTTAACGTGAGAGACCTGGCCCTTGATAATATTTCTCCATGTTATCGATCTGACTGTTCCCGAGTGATCTCAGAGGATGATAGGATAGTCACGTGCAGCCGAATGCATGCTCCGATTTCTCGGAATGAGGGTCAAAAAGAGATGAGAATTACCGTACTTGGCTAGTTTATCCTGCGGTTATCTGGGCAAATCAAGGCAGAAAATTGGCTATTTCTTTTATTTCCCAGTCCTCTAAACTTTTAACTCAGAAAGACGACGGTTTTGTACAGATGGATTAGGGAGAAAATGGGATCTTAAGTTTGATTCCTAGTTCCTTTCACATTCAACTTACATTTGAAGCAGTCGGCAGTCAGCATTGGGCTGTTGGTTCTGATTGGTTCTGTTCTGTTCTATTGAACATCGAGATCATTGCACTCCAGGTAAACCGATAGGTGATCAACACATCTCATCAAATTGCGAAGAGTGTGGATGCTGATAGTTATTGTAGTTCGCTAGCTGAACACACTCAGACGCTCCTCTCTGTTGGACCCGCGTATAATATGGTGAATGCTTGGAATGCATTGCCACAGAAGGTAGTGGAGGCAGGGACAATTAATGAATTTAAGAATAAATTAGATGCGCATATGTTTTAGAACAAGGTAACGCGAATGAAACTGGTTGTATTCAGACTCTGCAGAGTCTTCTAAGCCAGTACAAAGACGTTAAGTTAAGTTAATATAAAAAATTCAACACTCTGTGCATCGTGGCTGATCGACTGCAGTGTCTTTGAAGAGTGGTAGTTTATCAACTTCAAAATGTCCCTTATCTCAATTGCCAATGCACAACTGGGGTCATGATGTCATGTCGTTCATCTCCGCAAACCCCAGCAAGATCATGACAGTTCCTCCACACAGGTTCCCGCACGTTCAAGACCTCTGTGTCTACTATACACTCATGCCCCAGCCACGTCTTTTGCACATTCCGAAGATGGTGTCTCCGTGGATCTCGTCTATGAAAGGGTGTGATCATATATGGTCCTTCTGGGTTGCTCGTATCTTGGGGTTTTATTTCTGTGTACGAAATATGGCATCTTGAATGTATCTTAAATTAACGTCTTTATACTGCTTTAGAACTCTGGAGAGTCTGTATACAACCAGTTTCCTTAACGCATTCACTTTGGTCTAAATATAGCTATGCTCTTCAAATCTAATCTTGAATGCACTAATTGACCTTCCATTAATTTCCTGTGGTAATGCATTTCAAACCATGGCCTACTTTAGATAGAAGGTCTGAATCACAGGTAAAATCCCTGTGAAACGTCATATTTAAAGGCCGACTCCTATCATCCTACTGAGCTGTGTAGGGAAACTGATGGAACGTATGATAAACACCAGACTGATGTGGCATCTGGAAGAAAAACACATACTAATTCCACAGCAAGCAGGCTTTAGACAGCACAGATCCACTGAGGATCAGGTCATCCTCATAGCCCAGGAAATAGAAGATGCCTACCAGGAGCAAAAACACACAGTAGCGGTTTGGGTGGACCTAGAAAAGGCATTTGACAAAGTCTGGAAAGAGGGACTTAGGAGTCAAGTTAAGAAAAAGTGAAGTTTGTGGGAAAATGTACAAAAGGATCAGTCACCCCCTCAAAAACAGAACGGCCAGAGTTCAAGTACAAGGGCAGATGAGCAAAAAGGTGACACTTGAGCAGCGAGTACCCCAAGGGGGAGTACTGTCACCCACACTCTTCCTGAGGTATATAAATAACATAACAGAGAATATACCAAGAAGAGTCCATAGCTCAATGTTTGCAGACGATCTGGCTATGTGGACCTCTGAAAAGAATCTCACCATAGTAAGTAATCGGACGCAGCAGGCCATAACATCGCTGGAAGAGTGGGCGAACAACATGTTCGATATTCTCGCTTTCAAACAAACTCTAAAACACCAAAATAAATCTTAACAGAAAATATCTGCGGCCAAACGACAACCCAAACTACATGGGAGTCAAATTTGATCGACGCATGTCATGGAAAAGTCAGATCGAGAGAAACCGAATGAGAGCCAGAGAAAGAGTGGCAATCATGAGGAAACTGGCTGGCACAAGCTGGGGTGCAGACGAAAGTATACTAAAGAAACTGTACACTGTAAGAGTGAGACCAGTTCTCGAGAATTGCATTGCGGCATGGACAACAGCAGCAAAGGCGAACTTCGATAAAATTAGCAAACTCCAAAACCAAGCCATGAGAGTTATAACAAGAGGCATGAAGTCAACGCCAATTGTAGAAGATTACAAAACTGCAATCCATGACCGACAGAAGAGACTGCAGAGCCCAGCAGCAATCACAGAAATTCAGAAGACTGACTGACCACCCAATGCACCACAGACTAAACAATTTCGGAAATGGGAAACTAAAGCGGAGAAACTTTGCAGAAATAGCCAAAGCAAAGATGCACGAAGATACCATGAACGCACTAACAAGACCAAAGCCCATCCCTACTGTAGGAAAACCTACCTGGAGGCAGCATATATTTCCAGAGGTGGTAGAAAATATACCAGGTATTGGAAATAAAAACTGCCAGACTGAAAAAGAAAGAAGAGATACTACCCTGAGCTACATAACGAAAAACTACCCAAGCATGGCTGGACCCAAGCATACACCGACGGTTCTGTAACAAACACAACACAGAACGGAGGGGCAGGAGCATTTCTGAACCTACAAAATGGCATAAAAATAACACTGTCATTCGCTACTGGAAAATACACAAGCAATTTCAGAGTGGAGGCAGAGGCACTGAGGGCGGCAGTGGAAGAAATGGTGACAGGTAAAAGGAATGAAAGCCATATAGTCCTGCTTAAGATGCCTTGGCCGTAGTCACAGCACTAAAAAGCCAGAAAAATACTGAACTTAATTATTTAAGAGCAGTACTCTGTCAACTATGCCAGCAGTCCGCACTAAAAAGGGTAGTGGTGCAGTGGGTTCCATCCCACTGCAACATCCAAGGCAACGAGGAGGCAGACAGACTGGCAAAAGAAGGTGCAAGACTACCACAACCAGATACTACTTTGACATACAAAGAGTCAAAACGGCTTATTAGAGCTAGATACATGACCAAATGGGAAACCGAACATACTGGTTACACCAAAAACGATGCCTATTACCAGTTGAACAGAAGCGAGCAGGTCGTGGTCTTCAGACTTCGCACTGGCCACAATAGACTGAGGTACCACCTATTCAACAAATTGAAGATAGGTGGCACTGACGAATGCCCGTGTGGTACCGGGAAAATGACCGCTGAGCATTTGCTGCAAAACTGCCCGACATACGAGGATCAGAGAGAGCAGATGTGGCCACCACCAGTGGCAACACTAGACAAGCTCTATGGCAGCGTCGACAGCCTCAGGATGACCGCTGCTTTTTTCGAAAAGATAAAGGTTGATGTCTGACTGCGTACGATGAAGAAGAAGAAAGGCCGATTAGATAACGGAAATCATATTATAGCAATGTTTATAATCAATCCATGCTCCACACCGAGATATAAAACAATTTCAAGGTACAAAATAAAACAAATCACTGCATAGAAGGATCTATTCACATAATTCTTCCCTGAATCGAACTGCATATCCATCTGTGTTTCCAGAAAGCGTTATCATAATTGCACTGATAGCTAATACATGCAATTTCTGTTGTTTAGTCAGCCTTGGAATGTGACGTTTCAAATGGATTCTCCGTGAGTCAGAAGGCATGTACCCAAAGCAAAGATGCACGAAGATCCCATAAACGCACTAACAACACCAAAACCCATCACTACTGTACGAAAACCTACTTGGAGGCAGGATATATTTCCAGAGGTGGTAGAAAATATACCAGGTATTGCAAACAAAAACTGCCAGACCGAAAAAGAAAGGAGAGACACTACCCTAAGCTTCATAACGAAAAGCTACCCAAGCATGGACTGGACCCATGCATACACCGACGGTTCTGTAACAAACACAACACAGAACGGAGGGGCAGGAGCATTTCTGAACCTACAAAATGGCATAAAAATAACACTGTCATTCGCTACTGGAAAATCCACAAGCAATTTCAGAGTGGAGGCAGAGGCACTGAGGGCGGCAGTGGAAGAAATGGTGACAGGTAAAAGGAATGAAAGCCATATAGTCCTGCTTAAGATGCCTTGGCCGTAGTCACAGCACTAAAAAGCCAGAAAAATACTGAACTTAATTATTTAAGAGCAGTACTCTGTCAACTATGCCAGCAGTCCGCACTAAAAAGGGTAGTGGTGCAGTGGGTTCCATCCCACTGCAACATCCAAGGCAACGAGGAGGCAGACAGACTGGCAAAAGAAGGTGCAAGACTACCACAACCAGATACTACTTTGACATACAAAGAGTCAAAACGGCTTATTAGAGCTAGATACATGACCAAATGGGAAACCGAACATACTGGTTACACCAAAAACGATGCCTATTACCAGTTGAACAGAAGCGAGCAGGTCGTGGTCTTCAGACTTCGCACTGGCCACAATAGACTGAGGTACCACCTATTCAACAAATTGAAGATAGGTGGCACTGACGAATGCCCGTGTGGTACCGGGAAAATGACCGCTGAGCATTTGCTGCAAAACTGCCCGACATACGAGGATCAGAGAGAGCAGATGTGGCCACCACCAGTGGCAACACTAGACAAGCTCTATGGCAGCGTCGACAGCCTCAGGATGACCGCTGCTTTTTTCGAAAAGATAAAGGTTGATGTCTGACTGCGTACGATGAAGAAGAAGAAAGGCCGATTAGATAACGGAAATCATATTATAGCAATGTTTATAATCAATCCATGCTCCACACCGAGATATAAAACAATTTCAAGGTACAAAATAAAACAAATCACTGCATAGAAGGATCTATTCACATAATTCTTCCCTGAATCGAACTGCATATCCATCTGTGTTTCCAGAAAGCGTTATCATAATTGCACTGATAGCTAATACATGCAATTTCTGTTGTTTAGTCAGCCTTGGAATGTGACGTTTCAAATGGATTCTCCGTGAGTCAGAAGGCCTGTACCCAAAGCAAAGATGCACGAAGATCCCATAAACGCACTAACAACACCAAAACCCATCACTACTGTACGAAAACCTACTTGGAGGCAGGATATATTTCCAGAGGTGGTAGAAAATATACCAGGTATTGCAAACAAAAACTGCCAGACCGAAAAAGAAAGGAGAGACACTACCCTAAGCTTCATAACGAAAAGCTACCCAAGCATGGACTGGACCCATGCATACACCGACGGTTCTGTAACAAACGCTACACAGAACGGAGGGGCAGGAGCATTCCTGAACCTACCAAATGGCAGAAAAATAACACTGTCACTCGCTACTGGTAAGTACACAAGCAATTTCAGAGCGGAGGCAGAGGCACTGAGGGCGGCAGTGGAAGAAATGGCAACACACAGTGAAAACGAGAGCCACATAGTCTTGCTGACAGATGCTCTCGCCGTAGTCACAGCGCTAAAAAGCCAGAAAAACACTGAGCTTAATGACTTAAGAGCAGCACTCTGCAAACTGTGCCAGCTGTCCGCACCAAAAAGGGTAGTGGTACAGTGGGTTCCGTCACACTGCAACATCCAAGGCAACGAGGAGGCAGACAGACTGGCAAAAGAAGGTGCAAGGCTACCACAAACAGATACCAGTATAACGTACGAAGAGTCAAAACGGCTTATCAAAGCCAGGTACATGACTAAATGGGAAACCGAACATACTGGTTACACCAAAAACGATGCCTATTACCAGTTGAACCGAAGAGAGCAGGTCGTTGTCTTCAGACTTCGCACTGGCCACAATAGACTGAGGTACCACCTATTCAACAAATTGAAGATAGGGTGTACCGACGAATGCCCGTGCGGTACTGGTAAAATGACCACTGAACATCTGCTGCAGAACTGCCCGACATACGAGGATCAGAGAGAGCAGATGTGGCCATTGCCAGTGGAACTGCAAGACAAGCTCTATGGTAGTGGCGAGAGTCTCAGGATGACCGCCGCTTTTTTCGAGAAAATAATGGTTACTGTCTGACTGTGTACGCAGAAGAAGAAGAAGAAGAAGGCCTGTACGAGTATATTAGGCTGTGGCTCATCTAATATATGCTTGAATGCACTAATTGACACTGCCTCTACTATTTCATGTAGCAATGCATTCCAAGCATTCACCACTTTGACTAAAGATATATGCCCTGGTATCTGCAGATGGTATCTATAAATGGGGATAATCATGTGGACATTTTGGATTGCTAGTATCGTAGGGTTGTATTTCCTTGTACGTAATACGTAATAAAGCATCTTGAATTTATCTCTACAGATTTGATCTATGAATATTCACATGCAGGTTTCCCTGTACCACGTATTTGATCACATGTTACCATTTATCAAAAGATATCAGTGTATAATCTCGTGGGATTAGTATCTCAATAGAAATGTGTATTCCTTCCGGGATCAAGACGCAGAGCAGTTATCAGCGAACCGCAACTGACTACTAGAATCAGGGCCAGCAACCCTGAGCGACCAACACCCTTCTCTACCTTCACTTAGAGATCCTGTATAACAGGCTTTCCACAGAGCAGACTGGCTTCGGAGAAGAGGGAAGGCTAACCCGGTACCAACAAATATTATGCTGACGTCGGATGTGTCAGACCGAGAGGTGCAAAATTGCATTCAATCCGTAAACTACGACACAACGCATTCCGTTCTCCGGATTACATCCTGTTACTTGCAAAGCACTTTTAGGGCTTTGCAGCAGGAGTTTGAGATCGAACGAAGAAGAAACAGAATTAAGAAGAAATAAAAGAAGAAGGCACTCCTAACAGCATGGTTCATCTTATAGAAGGCCCTATTTCGTTTTTGATATTGGAAAAGAGCTTATAGAACTGACCACTCCACCTGACCTCCCCATTTATGCTTAGTCCATTTCGCAGCTGAAGTGTCAACGGTAGAGATACTTTATTCTCGCTCACGTGACACGTCTAACACCAGATAGTATCCCTGAGGTAGCAATGCTTCACAGATACAGTAGATACAAAGCCAGGACTGGCCACGCAAAAGATGGATAGCAGAAATATCAGAAGAGGTAAGCCTCTCTGGGTATGAAGCCCATATTAGGGCCCGATCAAGAAAACTCTTCATAACCTGACGCTGAAAGACATAAGCACATACTAGGGACCGATCAAGAAAACTCTTCATAACCTGACGCTGAAAGGCACACAACCACAAACAAGCCAAAATAAGAACGTGTCTTTGTATAAATTAAAGTATTTATCATACAAAAGTAGTTTTTTTTTATTTACTTGTTAAATACAATTGATGCAATCTACACAAGTTTTCATACGTTTCGTACACAAGTTTGTTTATCAAAGTATGTTAGGTTGCTGTTGTGTAAACGATTCGACCTACAAACATCGTGAAACGTATATTAGGTCAATGGGAAATTAATAGACAAGATTTAAAGGTTTATTTGTCGATTAATACTGTCTGTGTTGTGGTCGGTTCGAAAGGCAAGTTATTTCTTGTATTATTGCGTTATTAAATTTAAATCCCCACAGAATGTACACAAAGAAATTCAAACAACAAAACCTTTCAACATTTGTTTAAGTAATTATAATGTTTTACAGTAAAAGATTTTATTTACATTAAAAAATTGTGTTCTTTGTTTTTTTTACTTCAGGGAGAAACTTGCCACGAACTTCAATTCAAAATGTTCTGAAACTCACCAGACTATGAGTCATGGGAGTTTAACGTATGAATGTATAATATTATTTTTGTTTAAAATGCTTACAATGATTAGGTTTACTCTTCTGTGCGCCCTGAAAAGGACGTTAAGTGGCGGGTTTCAGTAGCTTTCCTTCCATCCCGAGAGTGCTAATGAAGGTGGACCGTGGTCGTTCAGGTGGTTGTGCAATGCTTGGCTTCATCTGCGTGTCGCTCACTAATACGGGGATCACATCTATCTCTCACCTCGTTAGCCAGCCTACATGAAGACATCCCGTTTCCAGGGAGTGCTACTATGAATCCGAGGTGAGGGTCTTGACCAGTATGTTTTGCCTGACCCTGACTAACATGCCTGATCAGCATATTTTGTCGCACCATCTATCGTTTGTTCATCTCCTCATATATAATAGTAAATATAAAGAAACGACGTTTTCATAAGAACTTTGTAATGACCTGTCCAATATCCATCACAATGTTTCAGAATAACATATCGCACTATGGATTATATGTGCACAATTTCAACTTTCTAGATCATAGTAAAGACGGTTGAAATTGGAGAAACAGAAGGACACACATTTTCGGACAACGGCAATGCCAAGATAAATACAAACTTTCAAAAAGCAAGAACACATGTCAGGAGACGAGAAGTCAAACACAAGTCAGGAGACGAGAAGTAACGTCAATGCACAGTTGCCTAATATTCTAGCAAAGAAGCAGTAACAGGTTTCCCAATAACTTTATTAAAATGAATTATTACATTTTCCAAATCTCAAGGCTTTCTATAATTATCATTTTTATTTGCTGCTCGGTTTCTGGGTATTTTAAGAAAATTAGAATTCGCATTCTATATGTTGTTTGTTTTTTGGAAACGAATATATAAAATGACGGAAAAAGGATCAGAGAGACCGCACATAAAATCCATAAATTGAACAGTGTCAACTATTAAAGTGCACCGATTTTGAAATACCCTAGAGTGATTCTTGCAAGTTAGAGGTGCCTGATAAATATACTGTTTATTCCTACATTGTGTTAGTCTTGGTTCTTACTAGAAACACCTACGGGTAGGATTCAGGGCTGCGAGATGCGATGTGTGAGAACGCTGTGTGCAGCTGGAAAGATGATCCGTCACCGAATCCGCAAACACCCGAGAGATATTCGGGACAAACCAAGTCCAAAAGTGATGTGGTTTGGTTATTTAGTTGGAATTAATTATGACCATCGAAGGTCATCATGGATGGCACAGGCTGAGACAAAAATCGAACACGTCACTCCAGCTGAGACGATAGCCAAAGGGGAAGAATTGGTCCACACTGGTGATGGAATAATAGAGTACCAGAGAGTTATAACATTAGGCAAGCAATGCAAAGAACGGAGCAGCGGGAGAGCAGAGCACGAGGTAAATCAGCTGCTAACTGAGAACACCCAGGAGAGTGACGCTGTCATAAACACCGACGGATCAGTCGTGCGCAGTGGGACATCAGGCTGGGGTTTCTCGGCTAGAGTGAGAGGAGAGGTCGTTGCTGACCGCAGTAGGGCATACATGTCAACAACCACCAGTATGAGAAGGTAGACGGAAGCAGTGACCTCAGCACTGAAATGGATATCTGAGACTTCTATAGCAAGGGCAGTCATCGTCTCAGACGCGGAAGCCGTACTTCAAAAAGTACAGAAGGGATGGTTTAGGTACGAGTGGATAGCTGCTGTTGAGGCCTCAAACCTCCAGGCGTAGACATGGATCTACTGTCCTGCTCATGCCGGAGTTCAGGTCAATGAAAGAGCTGACAGCATGGCTTCACAAGCTTCCAACATGGGCACATTAATGATGGATAGAAGTGACATTTGAAATCAATCAATGACCACCTGTTGCATGAGGACACCGCAATGGATGAAACAGCAATCCACAGACTGCAAAGTTTGGACATTAAACGAGGTTCGAGCGGAGTGGGGCACATGAGAGGACGGCGCAGGAGAGTGTACAGCCAGCGAGCTACATGGGCCATCAGCATCTATACATTACGCCATTTGATGAGATAGACTGAGCACCTATGGGTATGCCCGGAGTGTAGTGACGTCGATTCTTAGAAACAGAACAGAATGACCAGCGAGAGCATATCATATGCAGGTCTCCAGTCCACGAGCAAGTGACCAAACTCGACGTCGTTAGACACACTCAGGAAATTACACTTAACGACAGTACAGGCCTCCCACCGGGCGATAACAATAAATCTACGCACCCCGCCTCTCTGCGACCTTTCATGGCAAGAACAGTAGAATAAAAGATAAACACGCAAAATACTATAAAAATAATCAGTTAAAAGACGTTAAGTTAATTTCAGATACTTCCAACATGCCATATTGCGTACAAATATTGCTTATCAGCCAAAGCACAAATACAAGGAAAACGGTCATTCTAACAGACTCCAGGAGTGTACTCCAAGTCATCTCAAGCCACAAACAAGATAGACTCTCACATGAATTTCAATACAACATAGGATTGCTGTCTCAAAAAACAGATTTAGTCCCACAATGGATTTATGCCCACTGTCGGATCTCTGGAAACGAGAAAGCAGATGAGCTCGCAAAAGCTGGAGTGGTGGCAAGCTCCCACAGAGCTATAAAGAAGCAAAGACACTCATCAAACGATCCAAGAGGACAGAATGGAGAGACCAGAAATAATATAAGCCAGAAAATGACAGCATAGACAAACTTGGCAGAGATGGGCAGACAAAGATCATCCCTCAGAACGGGACATTGTAGACTCAAGGCCCACCTCCATAGAATGGGTCTCAGAGACACTGCCACGTGCGATTGTGAAGCCTCCAAGCAAACACCAGAACATATTCTGCAAGAATGTCTCACCTATGCAGACCAAACAGAGGCAGTCTGGCCTGGGGGAGTGACCATATTCGAAAAGCTTTGGGGACCAGCGAAGACCTGAAACGCACAGTCTCCTTCGTGAACCTCACCGGGCTAGAAGCATAGCATCAGTTGATCGTGAACCTCGCCGGACTAGAAGCATAGCATCAGTTGATCGTGAACCTCGCCGGACTAGAAGCATAGCATCAGTTGATCGTGAACCTCACCGGAATAGAATCATAGCATCACTTGATCGTGAACCTCACTGGATTAGAAGCACAGCATCAGTTGATCGTGATCCTCACCGGACTGGAATCATAGCATCAGTTGATCGTGAACCTCACCGGAATAGAATCATAGCATCACTTGATCGTGAACCTCACTGGATTAGAAGCACAGCATCAGTTGATCGTGAACCTCACCGGACTGGAATCAAAGCATCACTTGATCGTGAACCTCACCGGACTAGAAGCATAGCATCAGTTGATCGATCAGCTAATTGCATTCAAATAAATGAAAACCCCAAGATACGAGCAGCGCAGAAGGTCCATCTGTTGGTACCCCTTCATAGACAAGATACACGGAGACACCACCATCGGGATGTGTAGAAGAAACAGCTGTGGCATAAGTGAATAGTGGACATAGAGGCTTTGAACGTGCAGGAGCTTGTGTGAATCTACTGTTCTGGCCATGCTGGTGTTTGCTAGGATGAAAGAGCTGACCTTAGTCAGGCATTGGCAATGGAGAGATGTGACATTTTGAAATTCATCAACTACCGTTTTCTTTCAGTTTCTGTCTCAGAGGTTTTCCTTGAAAAATGTTACCTATTTTCACAGTTCCGCAGATGGCAACAGATTCAGAAACACTGTTCTTAAGTCATCAGTTGTGTTCACCATGTTTTGCTGATTAAATGACGTATTTCTTTCCTTTCATTGAATATTTTCTTGTTATTTTCTACTCTGGATTCCAATATATATATAATGCACCTTTCTTACCAACAAGGTCTTTGTCATTGCATCTCATTCTGTTCTGCTTGTTTACTATTTATCTGTGATATTCACACAGTAATACCGGGATTTGTCTCGCTTCGAAACGAAGGTTCTCAAAATAAATGTCAATAATAAATGAAGGTCTCAGTCGGCTTGTAGTCTACAGGGCAGATGCCCCTGTGTAGATCCCAGCTATGTCATGAGCTGAATGTAGCCGAGACGGGGATTACCTGCTTAGCAGGTCAGGCTCGAGCAGTTTATTACTCCGATGCGTTGGGACAAGTGTCGCGCAAGGTGGTTAACCGATATGCGAGTACATCTTAATAGACTCAAACACTAGAGTAAAGAAGACCCGCAGTCTGTTAGGCGTCATCTATGCTGCTCTTAACAAACCACCTAACTATAACCCGTGCTATTCTATGTCACGAAGTTAGTCGCCTTTTACGACATGCTCTCTGTGGGGCAGTGGTGCTATTCTTGTTTTTGTCATACACAAAAAAACCAAGCGGACCACTCTGGATCAGAAAGAATGTTATGAGAATAAAAAACCTTGGGAACGATCCAGCTTTGCTGAACACGGCTCTTCTCCGAGATGAGGATTCGTTCCTTCATCTAAAAAGCAATGTGGAAACAATTTGGGGCACAGAGAAAGACATACATTTATGAATCCAGAATCCATGCGGATCCTTTATTATGTTGGATAAACTCTAGATTCTAGAAAATGATTTCCACGACGAGGGTTATAACTTTCAACTCAATTTTCAATTGTGCAAACCACATAACAAGGCATGCTCTCTGTGGGGCAGTGGTGCTATTCTATGTCACGCAGTTAGTCGCCTTTTACGACATGCTCTCTGTGGGGCAGTGGTGATATTCTTGTTTTTGTCATACACAAAAAAACCAAGCGGACCACTCTGGATCAGAAAGAATGTTATGAGAATAAAAAACCTTGGGAACGATCCAGCTTTGCTGAACACGGCTCTTCTCCAAGATGAGGATTCGTTCCTTCATCTAAAAAGCAATGTGGAAACAATTTGGGGCACAGAGAAAGACATACATTTATGAATCCAGAATCCATGCGGATCCTTTATTATGTTGGATAAACTCTAGAGATTCTAGAAAATGATTTCCACGACGAGGGTTATGACTTTCAACTCAATTTTCAATTGTGCAAACCACATAACAAGGCTAACCACACATCAATCATCAACAAGCAATGCTTTTCAGATTCAACGGATTCAATGATGACTACGAGAAAAGTGCATTACGGAAATATGTGAATCGGTGAATGCTTTATGCTTGAGGCTAACAGACGGGCTCGTTCTAGAGACCTCTTCATTACAAGACGCTGAAAGATGTGAAATTAGGAAATCATTTTTTAGTCACACCGTGATGAATTCTTTGAATGCTTTGTCACTGGAAACAGTGAAGGCAGGATCTATTAATGCATTCAAAATAGATTGGGTGAGCAAAGTTATTGTTATATCAAATTAATGTAAAAGAAACTGGTTGTATACCTACTCTGCAGAGTCTTTCAAAGACATTAAGTTAAGGCAATACACGATAACGAAAAGAAAATGGATTTTTCAAATTGGTTTTGTTCTACATTTCGGAGGTGTGGCGGACAGCACATGAGTTAACAAGCAGGGCGGAAGCTTTTCATGAATGACTATCGGGGCTGAGTTTTGAGCTTAAATTGGTACCTCATCCTCATCACAGGCGTCTCAGTCTTTGCAGACCAAGCGCGTGGCACCCTGTGAGTAGCCTCTCAGAGCGCAAGCCTGGGCGCTGAATATGGAGACCCACGGATGCCCAAACTGCAGGATCCCCCTCTCGGCCTCGCTGGTGTAATCCAAAGGAATGCAAAGCATGATAATTTTGTACCAGCTCAGCTGCGGGAGCTGCCGGAATGAGTTCGCAATTTTAAAACCATACGCCTTAGGTGCTACCAATCCGGATTTTCTGTCTGGGTTTACAACCGTAGCCTTACCCTCTCCCGAGGTTTCCACCATGCAGTGGAGTCGTTGCCCGCAGATGCTAGTTAGTCGAGACATCCGATGATACTCTCATCGTCCCAAGATTATCCAACACTCTCTGGGACTTGTGGGTTTAAAATCAGTTCCTCCTCTGCTAGGCGAAATGCCTGGACAGGCTAACGAGTTTCGTCTACCCGGGTTAAGAGTCATTGACCTTCATTTTGTAAATTTGTACAATACGGTTTTAAATGTTGTCCGTTGGGACAGATCGAGCCAACTGTTGGTGGCTCAATCAGCGAAGAAGATACGAAGGGAATAGATAGGTCATACTTTGACGGGGATCAAGATGCTGCAGTGGTCAGCGACCCATAGCTGACTGCTAGCGTCAGGGCCAACGAACCAGAGTTGCCAAGACCCTTCTACACCTCCACGTGGTGATCCTGGATAACAGGCTGCAGCAGGGCAGACTGGCTAAGGAGAAGGGATCGAAGAGGGAATTCTAACCCTGTACTCAAAAAATACTTGCTGAAGTCGGATGGGTTGGACCGAAAGGTGCAAATATCGCAGCCAAGCTGTAAACTACGACACAACGCATTCCGTTCTCTGGACTACATTCTGCTACGTAAGCCCTTTTAGGGTTTGGTAGTGGGAGATTGAGAACGAACGAAGAAAAAGATACCTTGACGAAGGATACTGGTAGCATTGCTCAGTAGTGTCTGCAGTGAAACCTGGTGTGGATGAGAAATATAGGTAAACCTGGAGACGGGATATGGTGGAAAATAGAGAGAGAGAGAGCACTGGCCTTTCGCGGACAGAGTTCCGACATTTGACCGCTGATCGTAGCTCACATCATTATTTGTTGAGGACCAATGATTGAGTGAATGAGTGGGTGAGTGAGTCGGTTAGTGAGTGAGCGAAGACGATGTGAAGGAGCAAATGTCCACATCCTAGTCTTTTTTTAAAGGGAGACTTCTTCCCTCGTTTCTCATTTAGCTGTTTCCAAAGAGCAAAGTACGCTAATCCATGTATTGTGTCTAAGGGCCGAGTGCATTAGACTACATTGCAAAATTTTAAAATGTGTTGACTTTCCTTAGAGGCATGGTGGTACGACATTGCTGAAAAAAACATGTTTTGTTTGTGAACCCTGTCAAACACGCACGTACACGCACGCACACACACACACACACACACACACACACACAACATCCCTCCCCTCTCCCTCCCATACTTCAATCACAATATAAGATTCGCCGGTTAACAGCTGTTTAACTAGTTCTCTCGTATTATCTTTCTTTGCTTATCCTTACAAAATGTTATTTAACCTGCCAGGACCAGTTGTCTGTTTGCGTGGACTTCTATTTCTCCTATTTTAACAAACTTTCCCATAACCTAGTGAGCTGACATTGTGTACACAGTCTCTGCCAAATGCGACCTGAATCTATCAACTTTTGACATATCGGTTGATCTGTCATTAAATATGCGAGAGCCGGACAATTAACTGCTGTTTTGGAAAGAAGGATGTAGGCTTTTGAATATAAATGCCACATGTGAATTTTGCGTATCTTTTTAAAAATAACATCAAACAAATTAACTTAACTTAACTTCATTATACTGGTTTAGAAGACTCTGCACAGTCTGTATACAACCAGTTTATTTCACTTCATCGATACTAAAAATCACTGTGATTATCCAATCACAGTTTGAATGCGTTAACTGATCCTGCCTCCACTACTTTATGTTGCAATCATTCGCCACTCTCTGACTAAATAAAATATTTCCTAATTTCTAATCTAGACCCAACTTTAAATAATTTGAAGCTGTGCCCTCTAGTTCTTGTAGCGAGTTGAACTTTGAAAACTTGTTATATTCTAGTTTGTTCTTTCCATTGATTAATTTATAAACTTGTATTGTCACCTCAAATTCTTCTCTGTTCTAGACACTGCAGACCAGTTTTTTTTCTGTTTCTCCTCATAACCAGAATTCTGGAATCCCACGATCATTTTTGTAGCTCTTCTTTGTATTCTTTCTATCATTTCTATATCCACTCTGTGATATGGACTCCACACCAGAATACAGAACTGTAATTTAGGTCGCACCAATGATTGATATAGTTTGACTATGTGACAGATGATATAAATTCTCTGGCAGGTCAACAAGAACAACTTCTGTCAGTAGTGAATAGTAACAAGACATGATTTTATCTCATAATTGGAACAGGATGCCTAAGACCATTGCTCTTCAGCCTGGGTGCTAGCATCCAAAAAGCAAATGCAAAGGCCGCCGTCCATCGTAGACGATGATAGCATAATTTATTTTCTTAGCGCTATTTTTAGTGATAGTGGTGATGATAGTGTTGATGAAAGTACTGATATCGGTGATAGTGGTGATGAAAGTACTGGTATCGATGATAGTGTTGATGAAAGTACTGATATCGGTGATAGTGGTGATGAAAGTACTGGTATCGATGATAGTGGTGATGATAGTGGTGATGAAAGTACTGGTATCGATGATAGTGGTGATGATAGTGGTGATAAAAGTACTGGTATCGGTGATAGTGGTGATGATAGTGGTGATGAAAGTACTGGTATCGATGATAGTGGTGATGAAAGTACTGGTATCGATGATAGTGGTGATGATAGTGGTGATGAAAGTACTGGTATCGGTGATAGTGAAGATGAAAGTACTGGTATCGATGATAATGGTGATGATAGTGGTGAGAAAAGTACTGGTATCGGTGATAGTGGTGATGAAAGTACTGGTATCAATGATAGTGGTGATGAAAGTACTGGTATCGGTGATAGTGGTGATGAAAGTACTGGTATCGATGATAGTGGTGATGATAGTGGTGATGAAAGTACTGATATCGGTGATAGTGGTGATGATAGTGGTGATGAAAGCACTGGTATCGGTGATAGTGGTGATGATAGTGGTGATGAAAGTACTGGTATCAGTGATAGTGGTGATGATAGTGGTGATAAAAGTACTGGTATCGGTGATAGTGGTGATGAAAGTACTGGTATCCATGATATTGGTGATGATAGTGGTGATGAAAGTACTGGTATCGGTGATAGTGGTGACGAAAGTTCTGATATCGGTGATAGTGGTGATGATAGTGGTGATGATAGTGGTGATGATAGGGGTGATGAAAGTACTGGTATCGGTGATAGTGGTGATGATAGTGGTGATGAAAGTACTGGTATCGGTGATAGTGGTGATGAAAGTACTGGTATCGGTGATAGTGGTGATGAAAGTTCTGATATCGGTGATAGTGGTGATGATAGTGGTGATGAAAGTACTGGTATCGGTGATAGTGGTGATGATAGTGGTGATGAAAGTACTGGTATCGGTGATAGTGGTGATGATAGTGGTGATGATAATAAAGGTAACAATGATGATGATAATGATGGCGATGTTTGTCATCGTTTATGAAAGGGTTGACGATTGGGGGGGAAGTTGGTGGCTGTCACGATGCTTGTGATGGTGATGAATTTATCGATAATAAAGACAATGTTGATAAACATTTCAAATACTGGCACTGACTAAACAGACCGGCGAGCCACATTTATACTTTCAAAAACAAGCGGTTATTTTGATTGGAGATGACCTTTATGACCGACTTCTCGACCTATGACATGCGCGTGACGTGTTGATGACAGATGTAACATTGCTGAACATTGGAATGCCAACTATTACATGTTTGAGTCTGTTATAAGAATATTAGTTTATGCCCAACTGTTTCCAAGAATTTATTTACTTAATTTGATTGTCATTTGTGATTTCTCCTGTTGCATTTTGTTTACCTAACAACTGACCTAGTTAGTGGTATCGGGCCTAACACCGGCGCTAGAAATAGTTCTACTGTCACGTGTCAGTCAAGAAGAAAAATGCAATTCAGGAAGATAGGGCAAGGGGCCGGCTAAGCAATCTTGCAATTTGTATGACAAAAGAAGAATAAAATATCAACAAAAATTAATACATTCGAAGATTTTAAAATGTACAAATTATATGGAGAACAGAAAAGCTACAAATTATACTCAGAATTAAATACGTTCAAAGTATATGGAAAATAGCAGATGCAAACACTATATTGAGAATAGAAGATGTACAAATTATATTCAGAACTAAATATATGCAAATTATTTGGAGAATAGAAGATATACAAATTAAAAGTAATAAGGAGAATAACAAATGTTCAAAATATAATTAACTCAGGAATAAAAGTTTTACAAATTATAAGTCAGAAAGAGAATAAGAGATCTGCACATTGTTAGTCATAAAAAAAATAAAAGATGTAAAAGCTATATCATTTGTAGAATAACAAATGTACAAATTATGTCATACGGGGAATAAAAGTTGTACAAATTAAAAGATAAATACAAAATTTACACATTATAAATCATATAGAGAATACAATATATACACAAAAGTCAGAAGGAGAGTAACAGATGTAGGCTACACATTGTAAGTCAGAAGGAGAATAACAGATGTAGGCTATAAATTATGTCAGAAGGAGAATAACAGATGTAGGCTATAATTGTAAGTCAGAAGGAGAGTAACAGATGTAGGCTATAAATTATGTCAGAAGGAGAGTAACACATGTAGGCTACACATTGTATGTCAGAAGGAGAGTAACACATGTAGGCTACACATTGTAAGTCAGAAGGAGAATAACAGATGTAGGCTACATATTGTAAGTCAGAAAGAGAATGACAGATGTAGGCTACACATTGTAAGTCAGAAGGAGAATAACAGATGTAGGCTACACATTGTATGTCAGAAGGAGAGTAACATATGTAGGCTACACATTGTAAGTCAGAAGGAGAATAACAGATGTAGGCTACATATTGTAAGTCAGAAAGAGAATGACAGATGTAGGCTATACATTGTAAGTCAGAAGGAGAATAACAGATGTAGGCTACACATTGTAAGTCAGAAGGAGAATAGCAGATGTAGGCTACACATTGTAAGTCAGAAGAAGAATGACAGATGTAGGCTACACATTGTAAGTCAGAAGGAGAGTAACAGATGTAGGCTACATATTGTAAGTCAGAAGATGAGTAACAGATGTAGGCTACATATTGTAAGTCAGAAGAAGAATAGCAGATGTAGGCTACATATTGTAAGTCAGAAGGAGAATAACAGATGTAGGCTACACATTATTATAAGTCAGAAGGAGAGTAACAGATGTAGGCTACACATTGTAAGTCAGAAGGAGAATAACAGATGTAGGCTACATATCGTAAATCAGAAGGAGAATGACAGATATAGGCTGCACATTGTAAGTCAGAAGGAGAATAACAGATGTAGGCTACACATTATAAGTCAGAAGGAGAGTAACATAGGAAGGCTACACATTGTAAGTCAGAAGGAGAATAACAGATGTAGGCTACACATTGTATGTCAGAATGAGAATGACAGATGTAGGCTACACATTGTAATTCAGAAGGAGAATAACAGATGTAGGCTACATATTGTAAGTCAAAAGGAGAGTAACAGATGTAGGCTACATATTGTAAGTCAGTAGGAGAGTAACAGATGTAGGCTACATATTGTAAGTCAGAAGGAGATAAACAGAGGAAGGCTACAATTTATAAATCAGAACGAAAATAACAGCTGACCTCCACTTAAGACAAGTCATCCAATTACATTTGACGGACTTGACTTACGCCGCCTGGTTCTCGTTGCAACTTCTTCTGCATCGCTGCAATCGTCTTCATTCTTAACACCGATATCTGCATCAGCCTATCCTCTACAAAAAACACATGTCTTGATCCATTTGCTGGTGGTTTTCTCAGTTTCTTTCAATTTGTGTGTAGTTTCAGGCTGCACGACTTATCTAAATGCGTTATTTGGCCTTCCACAGTCTATTTTCCTCGACGGTTCATTGGAGCATAGGTTTACAACTGTCGTTTTCTTCAGAAGCTGCACTAATAAAGTTCGAACTCCTTCATATTCCACGGTTTTTGCAAACACATTCGGAAATTATCATGGAAATTCCTGTCCAATTTGCCGCCTTCCTAAGTCTTGTTCGTCCTGCGTAATTGATGAGGACCACTTTGTCAACTTCCACTGTTCGCGTGAGTTCGGTGATGGGGTACCTTTGCAAAACCACATTATGATGCTACTACGGATGAGCTTCGGCTACCTGGCAGCAGGTAAACTACCTGCACGTTGGAAAGCCAAATAATATTCATATCCATTACGGGAGGAACTAACGTCTAGTTAGGCAAACTATACTGCTCAGACATGTTAGTCATGGTCAAGTAAAGTATACTAATCAGACATGTTAATCAGGGTCAGGCAAAATATACTGATCACATATATTAATCAGGGTCATACAAAATTTACTGACCAAGACCCTCATCTTGGCTTTCTCGTAGCGTTGTCTGGAAACGGGCTGTTTTTATGGCAGCCTGGCTAACGAGGTGAGGGATCGACGTAATCCCCGTAGTAGTGAGCGACACACAGATGAAGCCAAGCATATCACAACTTTCTGGAGGACCCCAGTCCACCTTCATCAGCTTGCTCCGGATGTGATGAAAACTGCCGAAACCCGTCACTCAACGTCCATTTCAGGGCGAACAAAAGAGTTTGACCTACACATTGTGGGCATTCGAAACAACGACCAATCCATTCCACCCAAGTAAAAGACATTACTTAAAACCATATCCATTCGACCTAGCTGGAAGAACTTATCACAATCAGCAAGTCCGGTGGAGTACCGGCATGTTGTGTCAATGTTTAATGTTCGCCAAGAAGCAGATAACCTTTTCAACCCAGGTGTAACAAGAACAGCTGCGTTAATTTGTCAAGATTATGGCATAGACCAACAACAGTTTCCACCCCTTGGTGAAGAAACAAATCATTCGCTTCTACTGACAAGGTGATTATCAGCACATGCTAGACTCGTTCACGAGAGCTTCTACAACTTTCTCTGTATATTTTTGCCTTTTTCTATCTTTATAAAGAACAAGCTCAACAATTATTTAAAATGATACAGTCTACCCAGATGTCCAGGTAGCAGTGAAAAAGGCAAATGCAATTTAAGTATGATAAAAAGAAATATTAAACATAGTAACATGGAAGTGATAATCAAAATGTATAAAGCATTAGTTAGACCTAGATTGGAGTACTATGTTCAAGTGGGGAGTTCTTATCCTAGAGGGAATATAAATATGCTGTAAAGAGTGAAACTATCATCCTTACACCATTAAAAGATCTTTTGAGAAACCAAACACTTTTAATGACGCTCCTACTTTACATATATTTACGATAACTGACTCAATCTTTTCATAAATTCATTATGACAATATTACTTATTTTATCTTTACAATATCTGAAGTGACTTTCAGGCTCATATCTTTACATATATTCATTCACTTTGGCTTTCTGATTCTCACATCTTTACATATATTCACTTAGACTTTCCGACTCTATTTTTTCAAACATGTATTCACTTTGACTTTCTGGCTATATTTTTTATAAAACATGTATTCACTTTGACTTTATGACTCATTTTTTATAAAAACATGTATTCATTTTGACATGCTGATTATATTTTTATAAAACATGTATTCACTTTGACTTTCTGACTCTATTTTAAAAAACATATATTCACTTTGACTTTCCGGGGCTATTTTTACATACATATATTTACTCTGACGACTAAACATCTTCGGAGATATTTGCCCAGAACATACGCGATACATACAATAGTAGCAGTTGCCCATCGCAAGTGAATATGAAAACACAATCTGATTTGTGCTGCGAGATATTATCTCACATGACTGTGAAGTTAAATCCTGGCACAGCAGATTCTGTGGCGCTTGATATAACAATGTGATGAGTAGACTAAGGAGTCATCGAGCTGTCTTTTATTTCGTGCATCTCGCTTCACTGTGCTTATTCAATGATGTTTCGCTCTGCGATCTGAGCACATCCTGTGATACTATCTTACCATGCGGATCGGTTCTGCGCAATCATTTCCCAGGAGGTGACATCAGTGCTGAAGTTTGTAGTAGAATTTTTAAGGAGTCTCTGTAGCGTTTCTCAGTCCATGACGAGAGTCTGCCTGTTTCGAGCACACCCTATGGCAGCTGCTTGTAGATACGCTCATCGGACATGTGTTTAACATGTCCCTCCATCTTGCCTGAACTTCTTCCAGAAGTGTATAGGGGCTTAACATGCTAAACTTATTTGGAATTTGAGATCTACGTGCTTATTCCCGCCACCTAATCCTGAGCAGACTTTGGAAATTTCTCATGTAACATGTTTGTCACGTCTCCTATACACTGTCCATGTTTCGCAGGCGTGCAACAGATCGGTTGGCACAGCAACACAATTCACTTTTAACTTTGTGGCGACACCGATACCTTGTCGGTTTTTGACGTTCGCTTATAGTTCAACAAACGCAGAACTTGCTTTTGTAATTCTCTTGTTGACGTCAGAGTCAATAATCGCTTCTCTGAATGTATCGACTGCATAAAGAATTAGGCTAGGCTTGTCTTCGTTCGTTCTCAATCTTCCGCTACCAAACCCTAAAAGGGCTTAAGTAGCAGAATGTAGTCCAGAGAACGGAATGCGTTGTGTCGTAGTTTACAGCTTGGCTGCGATATTTGCACCTTTCGGTCCAACACATCCGACTTCAGCAAGCATTTTTTTAGTACCGGGTTAGCATTCCCTCTTCAATCCCTTCTCCTTAGCCAGTCTGCCCTGCTGCAGCCTATTATCCAGGATCACCACTTGGGGTGTAGAAGGGTCTTGGCAGCTGTTTTGCTTGATCTGATGCTAGCAGTCAGCTATGGATGCTGACCACTGCAGCTCATGCGCTGCTCAGTATCTTGATCCCGCATTTAGAATTATATTGCTGATCTCAGAGTGGGGTTCTGGTAGGTGAAGGGATCGAGTGCATATAGCTGCTGGAAATGTTGCTTTTGGAAGACTATGAGCAAGTGTTTGAGATCGGCAAGGAGTCAGTGCTGCCACTAAGATCAATGTGCAAAGGGCTGTTGTGCTAATTACCGTTCTATACGCAAGCGAAAAATTAATAGTCTATAGAAGGGATGTCATAAAACTCAATAAATTCCACATGCACTGTCTCCTAACTCTGCCTAAGACGCGTTAGTATGGTAGACTGTCCAACTCTTTAGTCTTCAGCAGGTCTTGACTCTGGCATCAATACCTCACAGAGCCCAGATCCGAGCCCCATAGTAGCGCCCGGTGCAGATACCTTTGGTATGTCGTTCGCATGCCCAATGAACGCCTCTCTAAACAAATTTGGAACTGTCAGCTCAGAACAGGACAGCAAACGCGGAGCGGACAAAAGAAGTGTTACAAATGCTCCATTTTTTAAAAATATTTCCTTCATTGATGTCGCCTCCTGAAAGTTGCTTTCTCCGAGTCGCTCAGCCTTGCCCACTGTCACACCACAATGTGCTCCCTGAAAGATAAACATAACCGAGGCGCAAGAAGAACGAGCAGGACTAAAGAACAATGTCCTACCGCTCAACTACTAAAGCTGTCCACGTCTGCCCAATGTGCGGTAGAATCTTTCGCGCGCAAATCGGACTGTAAAATCATACGCGATCACATCTAACTGAACACATACGTCTGCCCCGACATCTTCCCTTGTGAAAGACAACTATAATTAATATTATACATATAATACGTGTATCTTTATCACAGTGGGATTCCGTGGCGTAGTGGTTAAGCTGTCGGCCTCGTGATCAGGTAGTGTGGGTTCGACTCCGGAATCCACCGCCTTTTTCACAGGTGCTTGATGCGGAGTCCCCTGCGTCTCGTAGTCGCCCCCTAGTCGTCTTGTCCTTGACTTGCCACTGGAATCGGGCAGCTCGAGACGAGAGAGTGAGGATACAAAGTAGCGCAGTTAATCCTAACTAAAAATAGCGCTAGCAAAATAAATTATGCCATCATCGTCTACGATTGACGGCGACCTTTGCCTTTATCACAAGAACCAATCCTTGGCAAGCTCTTTGGGATTTACCAATTACCTTAGACTAACCACTTATGTTTCTAAATAAATTCAATTTAATGCCTGGTATCTCATTAACAAGACCATACATTTCTACATACAATTTCATTAACTCTACTCCAGTCTAAGATTTGCCATTGAGTGTAATATTAGAATGACTAGAACATTGTTTTAAACTATCTCGCACAAAAATTCATTTTCAGATTATGCAGCTGTCGTGTAGAAAGATCCATCATTATCGTGATGAAGGTAGCATTTCATATCACTCTGATTATTGTTATTCGGACATTTTCCCATACTGGCCAGGTGATTATTGTTAGAGGTTTCAAGATGCGCTCCATCCTAGCTATTTTCTTGTCATTGCGTGGCTATATCCTGGCATTTGGAAACGCTCGTTAAGCAAAGCGTATTTTAACCAGCATTCAGATTTCGTTTCTCTAACAAACTCTTGTAAATTTGTATATATTTTACGTGTTTTATTTAAAATGGACTTGTAAATTTGTAGATTTTTATATGTGTTTTGTCTAAGGATTTCTGATATCGTTGTAGATATGTGTATGTACTTTAACTCTCATGCTCTGGTAAATCTGTAGATATTTGTTAGGCCCATCTCACACTTGTGTATTGGAAATTTGGTGTTAGTCTAGACCAACGGCACGCAACTAATATTTGCCAATCCGCAAGCAAAGATGGTGACATCGTCAGACTATTTCTGGGAATTGTATTCTGTTATGGCTGTAAAGACCAATCATGGATCCGCATACACTAACACATTCAGGATACACGTGTTGGGAACCGGCTATGGAATCGTCGTGCGTTTTATTTTTACAGGCAGCTCTCTTTCACTAAGCCTCCGTGATAACTATACTTTCTGTGATCTGAGCACCTTCGGTGAGACTAGCGCGCTAGGTGGTGCTTTCAAAGAGTCTCTGTAGCGTTGTTTCTGTCTCTCTGGAGACCGTCTGCTTGTTGTAAGCTCATCTTATAACATATGTTTGGAGATGCGCTCATATGGCATGCAAACACCATTTCTAGTCCATATCAGTTTAGCAACTTGCAGAAATATATGGAGGCTAAAATATTAGTATTGCTTAGAATTTAGAAGTTGGGCTTTTTGTCTTGTGACCTGATCCTGGGCAATCTACGTTGTCGGCTCAACTGAGGTGTTTGGCATATCTTCTATGTACAGGCATGCAGGACAGTGGACAATACAACAGAACGATACACCTTTACCTCGATGGCGACATGGATGTCGTGTCGGGATTAGACGTTTGCTTGGAGCCTTCTAAACGTAGCAACCCATTTATTGGCTTCATAGTCGATATTCGCCTCTCTAGTGACTCAATCTTTTTCGCCTCTCTAGTGACTCAATCTTTTTCGCCTCTCTAAGGACTCAATCTTTTTCGCCTCTCTAAGGACTCAATCTTTTTCGCCTCTCTAGTGACTCAATCTTTTTCGCCTCTCTAGTGACTCAATATTTTTCGCCTCTCTAGTGACTCAATCTTTTAGGCCTCTCTAGTGACTAAATCTTTATCGCCTCTTTAGTGACTCAATCTTTTTCGCCTCTCTAGGGACTCAATCTTTTTTGCCTCTCTTAACAAAATCTGGCAAGATAAACGGTTAGCACTATGCACGAAAATCAGATTGTTGCGTACACGGGTCCTGTAAGTATTCCTCTATACTTGTGAGACATTGACAGTTATAGCCGCCCTTCAGCTAAGGATACATGGCTTGGAGATGAGATGTTTCCGAAGACTTTTAAATGTCACGTACAAAGATCGAGTTACAAATGAGGAAATACGAGATAGAATTACAACAGCAATAGGGCCTTTCGAAAAGCTCTTGGCAACTGTCAAAAGAAAGAAACTCGTTTGGTACGGTCACATATCGAGATCAAATAGTCTTGCAAATACAATCCTCCACGGAAAGGTGCATGGCAGACGACGAAGAGGCCGTCCCAAAAAGAGATGGGAGGACAACATAAAAGAATGGACCAATCTCCGACCAGAAGAGTCACAGGCAGCGGCATCTGACAGAGTTGTGAGGATGTCTTCATGTGTGCCCCAACGACCTCACCGGTTACAGGATGACCTGAGTGAGGGAACTGCATAGGAAGATGAGGCTTGCAACCGCCTGGAGACGTTTGCTCTATACAGCAATGTTTCGTTCGATGTACGGCTCCCCATTGGTAGACAGGGTGGACTGCATACCTTTTTCTGAGCAAGTATTGAGGGCCCAATCATCGGCGAACAGGAGACGTAAGGTCGTGGTCTCAGTCATCTTTGTGTAGAATTTCCGGCGCTTCGGGATGAACAACTGACCCTCAGTCACGCAGCGCACTAGCAACATCACACCGGCCGCCTTTACTTTCCCTGATTATATTACCCAATTTTTGAGACTGGGGCGGTTTCAGGACCGTTTTACGATCAGAAAAATCTAGCGTAATCTGAGTACCGATCTCTGATCGCTCTGTTAGGAAACCAGTGCACCAAATACTGCACTCATCGGCTGGATTATTTAGACTCATGAATATTTGTATACATTATTCTGTGTTCATCTCACAAGTAGTGAAATGATAGTCCGTCAGCTTCTCACAACAAATGTATCAAGTCTGGAACCTCGTTACCCATACGCTACAGTTAACCCAGCTGTAAAATAGGTAGCCATCACATTGTCAGGAAAGAAAAAGCAGAACAGAACTGGCGATCTCTATTAATAAAAAGATACGGTCCAGTACAACGAAACATTTAATAAATAGTTCATCAACAACAGAGTTGTCTTTTTAGAATTTGATGTGCATTATCTCATAGCTCTTCTCAATTCCAACATATTTTTCCGTAACGTTTTTTTGCAGGCACTTATATGTTCCTATCCATCTTTCCCTGACGTTTTCTCACATCCTCTTCAATATTCCTACACATCTTTTCCTGAAGTTTTCTCACATCTTCTTCAATATTCCTTCACATCTTTTCCTGACGTTTTCTCACATCCTCTTTTCCTACACATCTTTTCCTGAAGTTTTCTCACATCTTCTTCTATATTCCTATACATCTTTTCCTGAAGTTTTCTCACATCTTCTTCTGTATTCCTACACATCGTTTCCTGACGTTTTCTCACATCTTCTTCTATATTCCTTCACATCTTTACTGACGTTTTCTCACATCCTCTTCTAAATTCCTACACATCTTTTCCTGAAGTTTTCTCACATCTTCTTCAATGTTCCTTCACATCGTTTCCTGACGTTTTCTCACATCTTCTTCTATATTTCTTCACATCGTTTCCAGACGTTTTCTCACATCTTCTTCTATATTCCTTCACATCGTTTCCTGACGTTTTCTCACATCTTCTTCTATATTCCTTCACATCGTTTCCTGACGTTTTCTCACATCCACTTCTATATTCCTATCCTTTGTTCCTATGACGTTCATGTGACGAGTGTCATGTGACGGGTGTTATTATAACAAGATACTTACAATGTTGTTCCTATATTCATTGTCATACATTTTTCCAGAGTGGTCTACTGGGATCTTTATGTGTGACAAGGACAAGAATAGCACCGCTGCAACGCAGAGAGCATGTCGTAAAAGGCGACAAACTGTGTGACATGGCATAACACCGGCCATGGTTAGGTAGTTTGTTTAGCGCAGCATAGATGGCGCCTAACAGGCTGCGGGTCTACTTTGCTCTAGTGAGTGTTTGAGTCTATTAATATGGAATCGCACATCGGCTAACCACCCTCCGTAAATGTTTGTCCCAACGCAGTAGAGTATTAAGCTGCTCAAGCCTAGCTTGCTAAGCAGGAAACCCTTCTCCTGGCTACATCAAGCTCATACTAGAGCTGGGACCTGGTACATGGATATCTGCCACTGAAGAAGTATAACAGGTCGACTACGAACTAATAACTAAGAACCAAGAACCAAGGACCACGCACTAAGAGCTAAGAACCAAGAACCACGAACTAAGAGCTAAGAACCACGAACTAAGGGCCAAGAACCACGAACTAAGAGCTAAGAACCAAGAACCACGAACTAAGAACTAAGAACCAAGAACCACGAACTAAGAGCTAAGAACCAAAAACCGAGAACTAAGAACTAAAAACCAAAAACCAAGAACAACGAACTAAAATCTAAAAACCAAGAACCAAGACCCGAGAACCAAGGACCACAAACTAAGAACGAAGAACTAAGAACTAAGAACTAAGAACAAGAACCAAAAACCAAGACCCGAGAACCCAGAACAAAGAACCGAGAACTAAGAACCAAAAACCAAGAACAACGAACTAAAATCTAAGAACCAAGTACCAAGACCCGAGAACCAAGGACCACAAACTAAGAGCTAAGAACGAAGAACTAAGAACCAAGAACCATGAACTAAGAACTAAGAACAAGAACCAAGAACTAAGAACAAGAACCAATAACCAAGACCCGAGAACCAAGGACCAAGAACCACGAACTAAGAGCTAAGAACCAATGACCAAGAACCAAGAACCACGAACCAAGAACCAAGAAGCAAGGACCAAGAACCTCGAACTAAGAACCAGGAACAAAGAACAAAGAACCGAGAACCAAGGACCACGAACCACGGACAAAGGACCAAGGATCAAGTACCAAGAACTAAGAATTGTGTTTTTTCTCGTCTTCTATTTACTTGTTAAAAACAGATTTGCGCTATTTATTTTTTGTCTGTCTTTTTATTTCTTTACCAAATTCCTGCTGTTTTCTATTCTCATTTTCTTTTGTTCTTCATTTGTTGAGGTTTTCAGAAACGATTCTCTTTCTTATACTTTTCGTCTTAGGCGCCTGTCCTGAAAATAACATTGTGTCGTAGTTTACAGAGAGGCTGTGATAAATACGGAACATTTTTTGGCCAGACATATCCGATTTCAGCTCGCTCTTTTGGGGTACATAATTTGTATTCACTCTGTGATCAGTATCCCTCAGCCAGACTGCTTTGACTAGTGTAGCCTGTTTCCAGGACCGGCACTTGGAGGCGGAATAGAGTCTTGGTGAACTTCGTTCGCTGTACCACAAGCAAGCAGTCAGCTATGAATCCCTGGCTGCTGTGAGCTCTTTCACTGTTGCATCTTCGAAAATAAAAAAAAAAAACATCTTCTACTCTCGTCTTCTTTCTCGTTCTTCTTCTTCTGCATTCGTTCTCAATCTCCCGCTACCAAACCCTGAAAGGGCTTAAGTAGCAGAATGTAGTTCAGAGAACCGAATGCGTTGTGTCGTGGTTTACAGCTTTACTGCAATATTTGCAATTTTCGGTCCAACACATCCGACTTTAGCAAGCATTATTTGAGTAACGGGTTAGCATTCCCTCTTCGATCCCTTCTCCTTAGCCAGTCTGCCTTGCTGCAGCCTGTTATCCAGGATCACCGCGTGGAGGTGTAGAAGGGTAGCTCTTGTTCGCTAGCCCTGACGCTGCTCAGCGTCTTGATCCCTCTTTCTCTTTATGTCTTTTCTTTTTATTCTTAGAATGCACTTTATTTCCTTTTTATTTATTATCCTGTTCTCTCATTAATCTATTTCTTCTCCTCTCTATACGTCCCTAATTATCTTTCCATATTTTTCTTTTCCTTGCTGTAGTTTCAATTGCTACACTTATCTGGGGTAGTTGTCTCGCCGCGGCGACTCAATTTCAACCAGTGTTCGTAAAGCGATCTCAGTCCCGCCAGGCGGAGCGATAGCGCGGGCTTGCGGAAAACGCTCGCCTGCCTTTCCCCGTAGTGCGAATTGGGTGCGGTTTGTGGTAGTGGCTCCTCCACCGAGGTGCGCTAGTCTGGTCCGTATCAGGAAACGTGGTCCGTCCGTGGTGATTTATCTAAGGCTTATAGCAGAGCTCGACAGTACGTCTCGCTGGTGGTCCGACACTCGCAAAGAGCTTGTGACCGGCAAATGGAAAGCAGGAATCGTTGCCTCGAGGCCCTGCGTTCTCCCTACGGAGAAGAAGGGCAGGCCAAATTGTGTCTCTAGTCCCAGTGAAATTCGTCGCCGAGGTCGTTGGGATCCGTTCTGCACAGAGCGCTGCCATCCCTCCTCGAGCGAGCCCGGTCGGTCGGTCGTCTGGTGCGTGTGGGAGGCCCCTGTCAGGCGGTCCTAGCTCGACGGAGTGAGGGACGGGTGGAACAAACCGTCCGTCCCGTCAGTCGGTCCCTGCGGCCGTCGTCCCAGCGAGGCTTTTTACAAAAACACACCCTTCCTCCGCCGACCGGTGTGTGCTGTACGTACGTCTCCGACAGATATCTGGTTGATCCTGCCAGTAGTCATATGCTTGTCTCAAAGATTAAGCCATGCATGTCTAAGTTCACACTGTCTCACGGTGAAACCGCGAATGGCTCATTAAATCAGTCGAGGTTCCTTAGATGACACGATCCTACTTGGATAACTGTGGCAATTCTAGAGCTAATACATGCTTACCAAGCTCCGACCCTCGCGGAAAGAGCGCTTTTATTAGTTCAAAACCAATCGTCGTTTCCCCTCGCGGGGTTGCGGCGTCCCCACTGGTGACTCTGGATAACTTTGTGCTGATCGCATGGCCTCATGTGCCGGCGACGCATCTTTCAAATGTCTGCCCTATCAAATGTCGATGGTACGTGACATGCCTACCATGTTTGTAACGGGTAACGGGGAATCAGGGTTCGATTCCGGAGAGGGAGCATGAGAAACGGCTACCACATCCAAGGAAGGCAGCAGGCGCGCAACTTACCCACTCCCGGCACGGGGAGGTAGTGACGAAAAATAACAATACGGGACTCTTTCGAGGCCCCGTAATTGGAATGAGTACACTTTAAACCCTTTAACGAGGATCTATTGGAGGGCAAGTCTGGTGCCAGCAGCCGCGGTAATTCCAGCTCCAATAGCGTATATTAAAGTTGTTGCAGTTAAAAAGCTCGTAGTTGGATCTCAGGCGCAGGCGGGCGGTCCGGCTCGCGCCGGTTCACTGCCCGTTGTCTCCTGCCCTACCGTCTGCCGGCTCTCTCCCACGGGTGCTCTTCGCTGAGCGTCCTGGGTGGCCGGCGCGTTTACTTTGAAAAAATTAGAGTGTTCAAAGCAGGCCTCGGCTGCCTGAATAATGGTGCATGGAATAATGGAATAGGACCTCGGTTCTATTTTGTTGGTTTTCGGAACTGGAGGTAATGATTAACAGGGACAAACGGGGGCATTCGTATTGCGGCGTTAGAGGTGAAATTCTTGGATCGCCGCTAGACGAGCTACTGCGAAAGCATTTGTCAAGAATGGTTTCATTAATCAAGAACGAAAGTCAGAGGCGCGAAGACGATCAGATACCGTCGTAGTTCTGACCATAAACGATGCCGACTAGCGATCCGCAGGAGTTGCTTCGATGACTCTGCGGGCAGCTTCCGGGAAACCAAAGTGTTTGGGTTCCGGGGGAAGTATGGTTGCAAAGCTGAAACTTAAAGGAATTGACGGAAGGGCACCACCAGGAGTGGAGCCTGCGGCTTAATTTGACTCAACACGGCCAACACTGAAATGACTGACATGCCGAGACCACTTTCCTGGGGTCTAATATGGAACTGGTGCTGGATTTAGACCCTCAGAAATCTGGGGTTATGCCCTCTGTGGCTCGGTTGGTCTGCATCCAATGTTCGATAAAGGAATTGACGGAAGAGCACTATCAGGAGTGGAGCCTGAGGCTAAAATTGACTAAACACGCCAATAGTGTAGAATGACTGTCAAAAGAGAGCACCTTCGATGGGTCTAATAGTGAACTTGTGCTGGTATTAGACCCACGGAAGACAGGTCAGTCTCCAAACTCCCAAATGAAAGAGCGCCTGCTACGGTAAGCTGGTCTTCACCCTGCAGAAATCGCAGGCTCCAGAAACTGGGCCATTGACAAACTAAAAGCCCTCTATTGATACGGTCTGGCTAATATTGAACGGGTGCTGGAAATAGACCCTCTGAAGACAGGTCAGCTTTACCCTACTAATGACAATGCTTTGCTACGGTAATCCTGCTAAGCCCGAGAGGAGCCGCAGACATTTTGGTTCACGTACTAGGCGGATAAGCCAACGGTTCGAGGTGAGGGATTACGGCCGAACGCCTCTAAGCCAAAAATCCCGCCCAAAAGCAGCCCAGCACGAATGCAAAGGGAGGCTTCGACATGGTGGGGACCTCGGGGTCATGCTCCAGCCCCGCCCGGTCAAGCCGCAGAATGAGGTCTCTGCCGTCCGCTGATAAAAGCGGGCGGGAAGCTGCTCGATATTCACCCCATACGGCGATGAGGAATGAAATCATTTGTAGAAGACTTAGTTCTCGGTCGGGTGCCCTAAGCAGTAGATCAGCTACCTCACTGCGAACTGCTGAGACTCAACCCTTGACCATGTCCGCTCCCTAGGCGGACAACATCTCCATGCAAGACTAGGCTTGTCACCTGGTCAAATGCACTATTTCGAGAGGAATCACAGGTCGCTGACATTTGGTCCACGTGCTTGGCTGATAAGCTACCATCTGAGGGATTACGGCCCAACGCCTCTAAGCCAGAATCCCGCCCAAAATCTCAGCACCGCTGAGATGGGAGGCTACGACATGGCTGGGGCTTGTGTCCCGACCTGATCGAGCCGCAGGAATGCACCTGGTAAAATGCACTCCTTCCTCGCTCTTTGCATCTGTCTGCTATCAGTCATTCCAATGGACGCAGAAGAGATGCAGTCCAGCGGACACTGCACCTCCTGTCCTATGGTGACAAGCTCCCGGGTGGCGGGGAATGCTAGGCGTACCATCACTGCAGATGAGCCGAGAAAATAGAGCGAGCAAAAAGATACCTCACTCATATGCATATGCTACGTTTCTGGCAGGACGTGACGATCCTGGGAAAAAGTCACACTGGACTGCCTCTCTTCCGGGATAGTACAAACTAGTACATAGTCCATCCTATCATTGCCAAACGCTATAGACACGAGTAGGGAAGACTCGATAGTCCTGCAAGACAACTTCCCAAGAGAGACAACTCTGACCAAAAACAACTGCTGCCTTGCAGTTAGGCTGGGGACAGCCAAAGGCTAAGGAGGGCAACCCTACAGAAACGCCTGTTGAAATCGGATGCACTGAGCCACTGGCTAACAAATTAAATCAGTGCAACGTAAATATCGCTGTAAACAGCGTACGATGAAGAAGAATTGCTACACTTGATGCTTATTATTATTATTGCTTATTCAGCATCTGGCATTGTTATTGCTTCAATTCCATTGTCTTATCTTGTTCAAGCCGACGAACGTACTTTACGGAACATGACACCGCGCTTGTCTTCCTTCGTGCGTCATTTTATCTGGCACACCTACAGTTTGGTGTACTTTTGTTTGCACGAGGGAAAAGGAAGAATCGTGATTCTTTTCGGAGGTTTTTTTCCCCAAAGTGTGCGTCAGTATTCTCAACTTGCAATGTCAGCGTCTCCGACTGGCCCGCCGGGGTCTTTGTGTATGACAAAGAGAAGAATAGCACCACTGCCCCACAGAGAGCATGTCGTAAGAGGCGATTAACTACTTTACGTGGCATAACACCGGCCATGGTTAGGTGGTTTGTTAAGATCACCATAGATGGCGTCTAACAGGCTGAGGGGCTAATTTGATCTAGTTATGAGTCTATTAAAATGGATACGCATATTAGTTAACCACGCTCCAAGAAATTGGTTGTATTCGGACTCTGCATAGTCTTCTAAACTAATATAAAGATGTTAAGTAAGTCAGCTGTTTATGAAAGATCGGAGAGGACATTCCTAACATTACTACCCCTTCCCTCTTTCTCAGCTCACTCTGAAGCTTAGGTGTTGAACAAATACAAGCCAAGTCACCATTCCTGAACTGTTCGTTACAGATCTTTGCGCTTTATGTCGGTTCCCATTGTGTTTTATTTCAGCTGTCATCCCTATATGTGTTTTGGTCTTCCTCTAACTTTCTTCCCCTGAGGATTCCAGAACATAGCCTGTTTTGTAATAATATCAGTCGGTTTCTTTCATATGTGTCATATACAGCACCAACGCCTTCTCCTCGCCTTCAATTTCGATAATTTCCGTCTGGTTCTTTCCAACAGTTTTATATTAATTAAAATAGTTCTTCTTCATAGTTCGTCCTGAAAATGACTTTAAAACGTTGTGCCGTAGTTTGTAGCGAGGCTGCGATACCTGTTCATTTCAACCCGACGCTTCCAATTGTATTTCAGCTGACATTTGTGTGTACCGGGCTTACCTTCCAGCTGCGATCATTATTATTGTAGCTAGCCGACGCTACTGCAGCCTGTTTTCGTGACCGCCGCTTGGAGACAGAATAAAGTATTGGTCAGCTGTGGTTTGCTGGCCCTGATGCAAGCTGCCAGCTTTTAGTCTGTATATTTTTACTGAGAATGGCAGACTCGACAAAAAGATAGAGACGAGAATGCAGAGGGCAAACGCTGTCACCTACCAGGTGTCTCCACTCCAAGCAAAAAAGCAGATGATAAATAGTAGCTTAATCCCAACTCTGTGCTACCAATGCCATACATGGGCATTGAATAAGACCCAGGAACGAAAGTTAGCCACCTGCGAAATGCGATGTCTACGAGACGTCACTAACAACACCAGAAGAGACAGAATCACAAATATGAGTATTCGGGAGAAGGTTGGAACAATTCCCTTTCTACAGTACATCGAGCAGTAGATAATGAATTGGTTTGCCCACATTGCGAGAATGCAACCAGACCATATTGTTCATGTAACCTTCTACGTGAGAACATCAGGAAGAAGGGCTAAATGTAGACCGAGGAAAAGGTGGATAGACAGAGTAAAAGAGACCTGCCGTAAAATGGTGAAATATGTTACTCGAGTCAAGAAAGAGGAGAAAAACAAATACATACCACGACACTCGGCTAAAACCCGGTAGAAAGTTAGACGACAAAAGAAGAAGATGAAGTCTCTGTGTTTGTATTGTTGGTTGGTGTGTCTGTATATGTTGTCTGGCTGTATGTGTGTGTTGTCTGTCTATATACCGTGTTTTCTGTCTGTTTGAATTGTGTCTCTCTGAATGTGTTGTATATCTGGCGTTCTGTCCCACTTATGTTGTCTGTATGTGCTATATGTCTGACTGTGTGTTTGTGTTATTTATATGTTTGTACTGTCTGTCTTGTTTGTATGTCTGTATGTTTGTTTGTGGGGTCTGTCTGTCTGTATGTTTGTTTGTGGGGTCTGTCTGTCTGTTTTGTCTGTCCATTATTCTGTGTTATCTGTCTGTCTGTGTTGGTGCCTGATTGTTTCTCTATGTCGTCTGCTACATGTTTGGCTATCTGTCTATGTTGTCTGTCTGTCTGGCTATATTGTCTGTCTGGCTATATGTCTGTGATGTCTGTATAAATGTTCTGCAAATTAGATGACTTACCAGCATCGCTGTTCTAGACGGCATTGTATTTCACTATCCAGAACATCTGGCGTGTTACTTGCCACTTTTTTGCTCACCCACCCGGACTCACAAATCCGCAGGCAAGTTATAATTAACCCCCCTAGGCCTAGGCCCTTATCGCACGTGCATCTCATTTGTGCACGTTTGTGAACGGGAAACAAAGCGACGTCTTTCATTAAGTGTAGTGATTCTGACGACACTGTGGGGAGATAGAATCGGTGCTCGTGCAAAGCTAGTGCAACAGGGTATTCAGGCTCTGCATAAATTCTCTTGCATGAATTATTGGACTTTACATCTGAGCTATTATTTTTAGAATATTTGCTGGCAGGGACTCTAAAGATGTGGACTGCGGTCCAACTCCCCCCCCCCTTCCCCCCCCCCCTCCTGAGTGGCGTCTAGGAATATATTTGAAACGGTAATGAAAGGAAAATATTACGTCATCTAATATAATTAGTATCGCATGTGAATGGTTTAACGCGCAAAATACAGGAGATGTATTGTCACCACAGACAAAGGTCCCCGTCGTCCGTCGGCCTTGATATCCCTAGAAGTTAGTTAAGGTAAACCAAATGCAGCATAGGGTTCACAGCGCCAGTAATCGGGTGCGGGTCTTGGTGGTAGTAGCAAGTCTCTCATCATTTAACGATCGCAGTCAGCTCTTTAGACATACTGGACTGTGAAATATTTTCGCACAACAAACGCTGACGTCTCCGCGGTTTGATTACGTTGCGTGCCGTTTTTCAACGAACTTACACCGACATCAATGTTGTAAGTTGCCTAAACATAATAAACCGTTTGTTTCGTTTCCCGGTATTTACCATGAAAAGACCGTATGTATTATTTTATCTTTTCTATTTCTTATAAAGATGCATCCACTTTAATGCACCTACTGCAGATCTATCTGTATATGTTGTTGTTGTTTCGGATCCAGCAACATCCGGGCTCTCGCCCTTCTACCCAATGCCATGTAGTGGTATCTGGACGTGTTTATCAGCTGTCGTCTAGTGCCATGCAAAGTGTTCCATGTATCTGGCCACGGAGGAATACGCATTTTTCTAAAAATCCTTGAACGCTGAGCACTCAAAGAGATGATGACCAACGGTTTCATATGGGTGTGTACACAGTTGGCACTCAGGAGTGTGTTGTGGTTGGATTCTGTTCAAGTGTTTGTTTGGTGGGTTCTCAGTCAGAAAAAGTTGCTCTGATCCGTCCTTGTGAGTTGATTTACAATGTCATTTGAACTGGGGCTTGCCATATGTATGTACTCCGTCTGTATATAAAAACGTCCAGTTTTCACCGCGTGATCTAAAACTTGTAGGTGGGCAGTATGGTGATGAATAATTGCTCTCCCTTGGGTCTCCGTCGTAAAGAGATGGTTTCATGACAGTAGTTCGCCTCCTCGTAGTCAGCATTAACATGTGACGGGGAATCGATGGTCTAAGGACAGGCCACTGCAGACTTTTGGACTACCTCTACTGGATCAGGATATCACACACAAGTGACTGCAAATGTGGAACGGTGTACAGAACCCTGAACACATCCTACATCACTGACTAGCATACAGAGAACCACGATGCAGAGCTAGCCATAGAAAGCAGGGCTGACGTAGAAGCCTTGAGGCCGCGAACCGGACAGGGATAGGACTGTGGACTTCGTCCAGCGATAGGACTACAGATCTAGCATGACCAAAAGCGGGTTACGCGGGAGAAGGAGGAGAAGAATACGAAGACGAAGCGGAAGCGGAAGAGGGGGGGGGGGGAAGGAGAAAAAGAAGGAGAGGGAAGAGGGAGAAGTGGAAGAACAAGTGGAGGAAGAACAAGAGGAGAAAACAGAAGTGGAAAAAGAAGAAGAGGAGAAAGAACAAGAAGAGAAACGACAAGAGGAGAAAGAAGAAGCGGAGTAAGAAAAATAGGAGTAAGAAAATTAGGAGTAAGACAAAGAGGAGAAAAAAAAGAGGAGAAAGGACAAGAAGAGAAAGAAGAAAAGGAGAAAGAAGAAGAAGATAAAGAAGGAGAGAAAGAAGAAGAGGAGAAAGAACAAGAGTAAAAAAAACAAGAGGAGAAAGAAGAAGCGTAGAAAGACGAAGAGGAGAAAAGGAGAAAGAAGAACCGGAGAAAGGACACGAGGAGAAAAAAAAAGAGGAAAAAGGATTGAAGGAGTAAAAACACGAGCAGTCAGAAGAAGATGAGGCAGAAGAAGAGAAGGAAGAAGAAGTGATGAAGAAGACGAAGAAGTAGCGGAGGAAGAGGAAGAATAAGATTAATCGATTCCCTTAATAATATAAAAGATAGCAGTTTTAGTCAGAATACAGAGAAAACAAAACTGTAATGACAAGAACAAAACGAACATGAACAAAGAAGAAAATTTAGCCATTCAATTTCAAATATACGAAGCCAGCATTGACGATTTAATGCTTTGAAACAGCAACACAACAATGGTAGGATTCAGTAAAAAACAGGTTGCAGAAGGACATCAGGAGCAGTAATTGTGTAATGATTTTCTTCATTTCACGCTCTGCATGCACGGACCTGATTTTCGTTTACCGTAATTGTGGCATTAAATTATTCTGGTCAAGGTGCAAGGGAAAAGCATTGCGTCCTGTGAGGTGAAATGCATGAGAAATATGTTTAATGTCACCAGGAGAATTGAATCAAAAATGAGGGTGTTAAGAGTTGTGAAATGTTTAGGAAGGACATTCGTTAAGAAGAAGCAATTTTATTATCATTTTTACAAGGGTGCAAGGGATGAAAGAAACAACATACTGATCAGACATGTCAGTCAGGGTCTAGCAAAATATGCTGGCCAAAACCCTTACATTGCCTTCCTCGTAGGACTACCTGGAAAAGGGATGTTTTTATGGCAGCATTGCTAACGAGGTGAGGGATCAACGTGATGTTTGTAGTAGTAAGCGACACGCAGATGAAGCCAAGCATAGCACAACCGCCTGGAGGAGGACTCTGGTCCGCCTTCATCAGCACACTCTGAATGTCAGGAAAGCTACTGCAACCTGCCACTTAACGTCCTTTTCAGGGCGCACAAAAGAGTAGACCTACTCATTGTGGGCATTAGAAACAACGAAACAACAAGAGTGCAAAACACACTTTTGGTGTCTTATTTTTTTTTAAATAGTCCCCGTGTCTGACCACACACTTAGTCTACTAGTTTCTCAATACCATCTATAAAAAGTCTTTTTTTGTTACTTTTAACCATTTTGCAGCGCTTCCATTACCTCGTTGTCAGCTGACTTGGATCCCATCTGCTTACACACTTTCCTTTAACTGAGGTCATCATTGACAATTTAGTGCGCAACGCCGTGACTCATGTTCAAATCTACGATTATTTCATGTTGAAATCTACGGTTATTTCATGTTAAAATCTATGATTATTTCATGTTGAAATCTACGGTTATTTCATGCTGAAATTTACGGTTATTTCGTCTTGAAATATACTGTTATTTCATGTTGAAATCTACGGATATTTCATCAACAGTGACTCGCCTGTTGTCACGGAGTAGCTGGTCTAAGTTAAGTTTTACTTGTAGTAGTTGCCACCTTTGCTGGTCTCCAACGCCGCGGTTCATCAATGACGGTCTTCCGTTTATAAATCGGTGTACCTATTCAAACACTTTCCTCTGACTCAAACGTGTCTCCATACTGAACCTTCATTCTTCTGTAAATTCCAGGATTCACACTCTCTCTGCTCTCAAACTAATAACGTCTAATTGTTATTTTACGGTGCAATTCGCCAATGTGGCGGCCACGTTGCACGCTATATTGCGCATGCGCATACCGATTGATTGTCACAATTCCTTCAAGGAGTATTACTAAAGAGCCATTTTATGTTCAGAAATACCTTTCCCCCGCATTTTATAATAAAATTGATATTTCTTAATGTCGATGGGTTGCTGACTTAAAATCTTGCTTCTGACGGCAAATAATCGGGTTCGCTCCCCGGAAGTGACAAACTCCAGGAAGTTCACTTCAAGTTCCTTCCTCACAACGAAGGAGACCTGCAATAGATCTAAATTATCTTATGTCACTTGCATTGGATGTGTGATCTCCTATAGTGTCCACCTTCTATGCTGTTATATTATTCTACCACTTTACAGCCTTGTTCGCATTAGGTTAGTTGGCCGTCGCAAGTGACGATTACATCATCAGACGGTTTTGTCTTGATGATTTTTTCTTCTTCTTCATCGTAAGCAGTCAGACGTCAACCTTTTTTTTTCAAAAAAAGCAGCGGTCATCCTGAGGCTGTCGACACTGCCATAGAGCTTGTCTAGTGTTGCCACTGGTGATAGCCACATCTGCTCTCTCTGATCCTCGTATGTCGGGCAGTTTTGCAGTAAATGCTCAGCGGTCATTTTCCCGGTACCACACGGGAATTCGTCGGTGCCACCTATCTTCAATTTGTTGAATAGGTGGGCCTACTTCCATATAAACTTCTAGCCTAATTGGCCTGTGGTCGCTACCTGCCAGTTGGTTTAGCACCTGGTGGTCTATTTTATGGTGAATGTCCACCGTGGAAAAGGCCAAATCTGGAGTAGAGGTGGTATGCCATGTTCTAGAATAGAAGCTAGGGCTATCCTCCGGCCTATTGATTAGATATAAATTTGTGTATATCTCCCAATCTTCCACTTCATCACCTCTGCTGTCTGTGTCCGAGTATCCCCATCTCTCCGAGTGGCTGTTGAAGTCTCCAACTACTATGCAGTTGGAGTCTCTGACTTCCATACTCGAGAGCGATAGGTCTTTATTTGGTGGTCCGTACAGGTTGAAGATACGGATCTTCGTCTCTTGAGCCATTATGTTAACTCCTACAATTTCTGCTTGCCCGGTGTGATTGACAGATACCGCGCTACTCGGTATGCAGTTACGGGTCGGTATCAGAACCCCTCCTTTGTGACCTTCTCTATCCAGGCGGAAGGCCTAGTATCCTCTGATTGAGAATTTGTGGTTATTGTTGAGGTGCGTTTCTTGGAAAGATGCCACGTCAATCTTACCTTCATGCAAGGTAAGGTTAGTTGGCCGTCGCAAGTGACGATTACATCATCAGACGGTTTTGTCTTGATGATTTAAATTGCTCTATATCGGGATAACAGGGAGGAAGAACAGCGGTGGTCATCAACTTCCCTCTCTAGTCCCGAGTTACCTTGGACCAGTGGCAAGATATAAGTTAAGACGACTGAATGAAGCACAGGATGCATACACTCTGGTCTCACCACCGCTGAGACCACTGTTGCTCGCGTACGACACGATTGACCCCTTCAAGTATTGTATTCAACAAAGTGTTACACTTTTTGGTGTGACCAACATGAAAGAGCTGAAATCTTGGCCTGAAAGACGCCCATATGGGTGACAATTGAAATGGATAGGGGCGCCATTTTGAAATTGATAAAACGACCGCCTTTTGGATGAAGACACTGCTGACGTTGTCGGAAATGTCTACTTATGTCGTCGCCTCAATATGGAGAACAACATGAAGCCAGAGATTGCAAGGTGTGGGCAGGCAGGTTGGGCAGGCCTCAACGCCATCAAGATAGCGGCAGACGCCACACAAAAAAACGCAAAACTGTGTGAGATTTGTCCGACTCAACTGTCTTGCCAAAGCTAGGTTGTTGTTGTTTCTAAGAATCGACGTCACTGCACTCCGGGAATACCCACAGGTGCTCAGTCTCTCCCATCAAATGACGTATTGTATGAATGCTGATGGTCCCTGTATCTCGCTGGTTATACACGCTTCTGCTCCGTCCTCTCATGGCCCCACTCCGCTCGAACCTCGTTTGGCTTGGCTTACCTTCGATTGTTCTCAATCTCCCGCTACCAAACTCTGAAAGGGCTTAAGTAGCAGAATGTAGTCTCCTGACCCTGGCTAACATTCTCTGATCAGTGTGTTTTGCCTGACCAGATGTTAGGCTCATCGTCCCAACAAAACAGTTAAGAAGGGTAATGCGTCCTGGAGGTTTTCTGTTCATTTCTTCTTTAAAAAAACTTGCTCCCTTCTTTAATTATAAGAACATCATATACGCCTGAGCATATCCGAGTGTCACCATTATGCTACGGATCTATCCAGTTTGGTCGTAAAATGTGTTCGCTATTGACATGACTCTGCTTTAAAACATAACAAAACTAACGAATAAATTTAAGAAACGCTCAATATTTTACGTTTTTATCCGTTTGCAAGCCCAAGAGAGACTCCTAAACAAGCAATATGGGCGCCCAGATGCCGCAGGTAGAGACATTAAAATATTTTAAAATCTTCAAACACGAATATAATTCGGAGACGAACCTCTCCAAAAGACTTTCAACTGGTTCATAAAGTTTGAAAACACTTGAGTGAGTTTATGTGTAATCACTTGAGTGAGTTTGTATGTAGAAACACTTGAGTGAGTTTATGTGAAAACATTTCAGGGAGTCTATGACCAAGATGTTACTGAACTAGACAGGAATATTGAGACGACTGTTTGAGAGATTGCGTACAATTTCACAGGAATATTGAAACTAATGTTTCAGAGACTGCCTACAATATCACAGGAATATTGAAACGAATGTTTGAGATATTGCGTACAATATCACAGGAATATTGAGATGAATGGTTGAGAGATTTCGTACAATATCATAGGAATATTGAGATGAATGTTTGAGATATTGCGTACAATATCACAGGATATTGAGATGAATGGTTAAGAGATGGCGTACAATATCATAGGAATATTGAGATGAATGTTTGAGATATTGCGTACAATATCACAGGATATTGAGATGAATGGTTAAGAGATGGCGTACAATATCACAGGATATTGAGATGAATGGTTAAGAGATGGCGTACAATATCACAGGATATTGAGATGAATGGTTAAGAGATGGCGTACAATATCATAGGAATATTGAGATGAATGTTTGAGATATTGCGTACAATATCACAGGATATTGAGATGAATGGTTAAGAGATGGCGTACAATATCACAGGATATTGAGATGAATGGTTAAGAGATGGCGTACAATATCACTTAACACGAATCTTCTTCTTCTTTCCTACTGGTCTTGCCATAATATGAGACATTGCAGAGAGGCGAGGTGCGTACATGCATTGTTATCGTCAGGTGGGAGGTGTGTATTGGCACTAGGTGTAACTTCCTGAGATGGTCAGAGACACCCTCGATCAATCGACGTCTTGGTCTGCCTCTTGATCGTGGACTGGGGACTTGCAAACTATATGATCTTGCTACAGGCTGTTCATATTGCATTCTGATCAAGTAACTGAACCACTTGATTTGTTGGGCGTCAATGTGGGATGTGGGTAAGTTCCCATTATCTGCGTCAGCGTTGTGTTGCCGATGCGCTCACGGATTGTCTTACCGAATGCACGTCTCACACAGCCCATCTTACAGTTCCAGATCTTACTCGTATTTGTTTCTTGTAAGGACAAAGATTAACATTGGCAACACAATGTAGCAATTAACAGCACATTAATCAGCCCCCTTTTAGTTGAAAGAGGCACTCTAGGGTGTTTCAAAATCGGTGTAACTTAATAGTTTGCTCCTGTTCACTTCTGGGTTTTATGTGCGATCTCTCTTTCCACTCTGCCGTCGTTCGTAAACATACTGCCTGGATATTTTTTTTTTTTTTTTTTTGCGTTCGCCTTATTTTCCCTAATCCCCAAGGCGGTGGTTTTTTATTTTACGCCTGTCGGCCCAGTGCATCCGACTTCAGCGTGCATTTTATGTAAGGGTCTGCTTCCTCCTGCATTTTCTAAGGGTTTGCTTCCCCGGGGTAACGGCCGGTGCTGTGATGGGGATCGAACCCAGCACTTTCCGGTTGTGAGCCGTGCCACTTAACCACTAGGCCACGCCGTCATGTTCGTTAGAAGGTATATTGAGAAATGTTAGATAGTGTTGTAGGTCCTTTCCATTTTGGTTAATATTCTTAACACCAATAACAACTGAAACAAATGCAAGGTAAAAACATTTTTAGAGATGGGGACGATAACAAATGTATACTAACGTGACATTTCGGTTTAAATAGCTCTTTTTTGTTAGCCTTTAGTTAAATTGATATGGCCAATCTTCGATGTTTGGACCTTTAAAACCTCTTAATTGAAAACAAACATTTTGATTACTTGGAGGGCTGGTGTACACATCCACTACTATAGACACGTCTTGAACAGTTACACTTATACATAAAAGTTTCTCCATTCCAAGATTCCTAAATGTATAAACATGCCTTGATTCCCTAGTACTAGTTTTACATTGAATATGTTTTCAGGGGTCCAAAGTGTTCAGGGGTCCAAAGTGTTCAGGGGTCAAAAGCGTTAAGGGGTCCAAAGTGTTCAGGGGTCTAACGTATTCAGGGGCCCAAAGTGCTCTGGGGCATAAAGTGTTCTGGGGGCCCAAAGTGTTCAGGGGTCCAACGTGTTCAGGGGTCAAAAGTGTTCTCGAGTCCAAAGTGTTCAGGAATCCAAAGTGTTCAGGGATCCAAAGTGTTCACGAGTCCAAAGTGTTCACGAGTCCAAAGTGTTCGAGAGTCCAAAGTGTTCACGAGTCCAAAGTGTTCACGAGTCCAAAGTGTTCACGAGTCCAAAGTGTTCACGAGTCCAAAGTGTTCACGAGTCCAAAGTGTTCATGAATCCAAAGTGTTCATGAATCCAAAGTGTTCATAAATCCAAAGTGTTCAGGGGTCCAAAGTGTTTAGGAATCCAAAGTATTCAGGAGTCCACAGTTTTATGGGACCTAAAGTGTTCAGGGGCCTAAAGTGTTCAGGGGCCTAAAGTTTGCAGGAGCCTAAAGTGTTATGGGACCTAAAGTGGTATAGGGGATAAAGGGTTCATGGGCTATAGTGTTAAGATACCCAAAGTGTTGTGGGGCTCAATGTGTAATAGGGCCCAAATTGTTCAAGGGCCTATAGTGTCTGGGGCGTACAGTATTCCGGGGGCCTAAAGTGGTCAGGAATGAACGAGTTATATGGTGTAATGCTGAACCCTACAGTTCAAAGCATAAACGGCAAACGTGATGTCTGAAAGGGCGAAAGTTCACATCCAAATAACGAAAATTACAAAGTGCGTGCATAGACCAGTAACATTGGCCTTTATTTTGTATATCAGAACATATGTACTGTGTTATATGTTAATGTGTACTGTATCGTTATACGCCTGGCAACGCGATTACTTGGTACTGTATACAAAGGCATGAGATACGTGTATTGCGTGCAGAACTATGTTGTCTGCAACTTTCCTTTTTTCCCTTTTCCTCCTGCTTTTTCTTCTTCTTTTTCTTCTTCTTTTTCTTCTTCTCCATTTACGAAGCAAATGGTCATTATTATACATGGTCATTTATAAAAAGCCTGCACCAAAATCCATTTTGCGTTCCTTGCGATTGTTTCTTTAACAATTTGTTTTACATCATGAGATTTCTAACATCACCCACAATCTTCTTTAGACACTTTTTACGATAAGTATGCCAATGAACTGATGCTATTTTAATCTTCTCAGTAAAGGATCTGGTGCCTCGCTTTTGGCAATTCGACAGTAGAAACTCTTCAGCCCGGGTGTAAAGCCCTCCCAAAACACGCATTACTCTTCAAACTTCCCGTTATTCTACGTCAGTGTAGACAATAGCTCGCCATCCCTCTCTGATCTACACTCGCCATATATCACAACAACAAATAAACCTACACATGTCTTCATTCATTCAAGATGCCCTCAAACACACATCACCATTCCGCGAGTTGCAAGTTATCTGACCCAGAAACCATGCCTACGACTTACCTGCGACAGGAAGCATACGTTAAGTAACACCAGCTTTATGCAGGAACAATATGGAACATCAAAGTAGCAACAAATCTTGTTTATTTTGCAATATTCTTGTTATTGTAAATCTGGCTTTCCGTACTCATGCATTTGTTCTACAGAATGTAGGAGGTGCCTTAAACTGCTTCTGATAATACATCATCATCAGGTGCCTTCCCGGTTGGCGTTGGCGATTATGGACCTTCATCCACTTCAATCACGTGTGTCGGTTACCAACTCTGTTGTTGATTGTCGCCTATGCTATTCTCTCAGGCTGTCCAACATCTTCTCTCTCTCTGCCTTCCTCTCTCGCTCTCTCTTTCCTACTTTCTTTCCCGTTCTCATAACGTGTTCCAAGTCGCCTATTCTCATAACTTGCCCGAAAAAAATTATTGTTATTATCTTTGCAATGAGTTGTCTTTGTGTTTGTGCCTCTTTGTGAACTGTATCATTAGTCTTCCTTGCAGTTCACGGGTACCCGTAGCATTCTTGTGTAAAACATCCGTTGCTTCCAGAGTTCAATGCGCTTGCTTGCTTATTGTCCATGATTCACTGCCATTTCTCTGATAATCTGCATGGTTCAATTCTGAAGAAGGTCTGTAGCAGTGGCGTATATTAGAATATTTTTATTACTGTAATTAAAATGTGTCCTTCCGAGTCGAACGGCAACATAGCTACACATCTGATTCGCTGCAGAATCATGTGTTTTTCTGTGATCCTTGGATCTCCGATTGCAGCGTTACAGATTCCTCTTAGATAATGTGTTTTATATGCGTTTTTCCAATTGCAGGTCTGTCAAAGCGCCGAGATATTTTTCAACCGAGATATTAAAGAATAAAGTCTAACACAAAATACACAGGAGAGATTAAAAGCAAATAGCCAAGATGAAAACAAGACCAGAAAGAGAATACGGAAGGCATAATCTTTAGAGTGAACCTGTGACCCAATGCTTGAGTAGACAGGGAGATCATAGAAAAATCTACAATAGGGAGGGGCACGTTGTCTGGAGAGGAATGGGCTCCGCCAGGTGCAAAACGGCCTAAAACACACCGCTATTGCAGAAAGCATTGAGAAAAATTAGAAATGTGCCAGCTGTCTCAATACACAACAATAATGCCCCTGATGTTAATCCTTCCAGACAAAAGATTCGATATCCTGGCACAAAACCGAGTGGAGTGACGGAAACTGGTCCAACAATCTGCAGAATTGGTGCCCCAATGGAGTGACGGAAACTTTTCCAACAATCTGCAGTATTGGTGCCCCAATGGAGTGAGGGAAACTGGTCCAACAATCTGCAGTATTGGTGCCCCAATGGAGTGGCGGAAACTGGTCAAACAATCTGCAGAATTTGTGCCCCAATGGAGTGGCGGAAACTCGTCCAATAATCTGCAGAATTGGTGCCCCAATGGAGTGACGGAAACTGGTCCAACAATCTGCAGTAGTGGTGCCCCAATGGAGTGGCGGAAACTGGTCCAACAATCTGCAGTATTGATGCCCCAATGGAGTGGCGGAAACTGGTCCAACAATCTGCAGAATTGGTGCCCCAAATGGAGTGGCGGAAACTGGTCCAACAATCTGCAGTATTGGTGCCCCAATGACTTTTCAGGTTACGGGACGGATAATAATGATGATGAATTAAAATAGAAATTTGGTGATGGGAGGCTACGATATGGTTGTGACCTGGGGCTCGCGTCTTAGCCCGACCTGGTCGAGCCGCAGAAAGAGATCTCTGCCGTCCGCCGATCAAAACGGGTGGGAAGCTGCGCGATACTCACCCCATACGGCGATGAGGTATGAAACCACTAATAAAAGACTTAGTTCTCGGTCGGGATGTCTTAAGCAGTAGATCAGCTACCTCACTGCGAACTGCTGAGACTCAACCCTTGACCATGAGATATGTCCGCACACCAGGCGAGAAACATCTCCGTGCCATGGCCAGGCTTGTCCCCTGGTCAAATGCACTCTTTCGAGAGGAATGACAGGTCGCTGACATTTGGTCCACGTGCTTGGCTGATAAGCCAATGGTGCGAAGCTACCATCTGAGGGACTACGGCCGAACGCCTCTAAGCCAGAATCCCGCCCTAAATCTCAGCACCGCTGTGATGGAAGGCTACGACATGGCTGGGGCTTGCGTCTCAGCCCGGCCCGGTCGAGCCGCAGAAATGCACCTGGTTAAATGCACTCCTGCCTCGCTCTTTGCCTCTGTCTGCTATCAGTCATCCCAATGGACGCAGAAGAGATGCAGTCCAGCGGACATTGCACCTCCTGCCCTATTGTGACAACCTCCCGGGTGGCGGGGAATGCTAGGCGTACCATCACTGCAGATGAGCCGAGAAAATAAAGGAAGCAAAGAGATACCTCACTCACATGCATGTGCTACGTTTCTGGCAGGACGTGACGATCCTGGGACACAGTCCCACTGAACTGCCTCTCTTCCGGGATAGTACAAACTAGTACATAGTCCATCATATCATTGCCAAACCCTATAGACACGAGTAGGGAAGACTCGATAGTCCTGCAAGACAACTTCCTAAGAGAGACAACTCTGACCAAAAACAACTGCTGCTTTGCAGTTAGGCTGGGGACAGCCAAAGGCTAAGGAGGGCAACCCTACAGAAACACCTGTTGAAATCGGATGCACTGAGCCACAGGTTTAACAAAATAAAACAGTGCAACGTAAATATCGCTGTAAACAGCGTACGATGAAAAAGAAGAAGAAAAATTGAAATTTCTTTATAATTTTTCACAAAATGTCGTTGTTTGCCTAAAACGACACTGTGCGTAACGCCGCAAACAGCTATGTTGGTCGGTGTTCAAATGTAGATAAGAAGAATCGAGAAATGAATGCTGGGACTTTATTTACTTGTAGCTAGAAAAGGGACACACATTCATATGCTAGCGACGGTTGCCAGGAAAGACGTCACTGCTTGGTGTTAACGTTAACTAACCTTTGACATGTGTGCGCCAAAAGTCCAGCACTCAACTAGCTGTTGGTCATGTCACAGAATCCAACTCCACAGATTAATATAACCTTAGATGATATTTTGTTCTTAATGCTTGCGTAGCTGTTGTTATATGAAGTTAAAATCGGGTAGAATAATTAAAATGATAGGACAAGGCTTTTAGAAATCTAAAATAAAAACCTGATAGGACCAGTGTTTTGAAACATCTGATAAAAACGGCAGTGTAGTTCTAGTAAGGTATGCCGACATTTTCCGAATAAACACTGACTGTGTGATGTTTCACAAATTTTTAAAACTCTGGCGACCCACATGAAATAATTCGGCGTGCTGCATGCATTCCGCGGGCTGCAGGTTAAACAGAATTGGCCTGTTTGCTACAGAACTTATGGAGTTTTCTTTCACCATATGGGAGTTAGCTTCAGAAGCGTTATTCGCAAGTAATTCCACGACCATGCTCCGAGAAGTATGACAGCGTGCCAGTGTATATCAACATTGTATATTTGGACAGGTTTTGCATCACAGCTAGTCTATCGAATCCTTCTTTTATGTCCCTTACTCGTGACATCGATTTAAACCACAAGTGTTTGTGTCCCTATCGCGTACTTCAAATCTGATCGGGACATGTAAACGTGTTAACAGACATATCTCTGGCCATGAAAGTGAGAAAGATAAGCTTACAGTGATATGAAGAGTCAATATTGATATATCGGTATAAATCATGGATAGTGACTAAACAATCAGAACAAACGATTTCAGACAGATTCGTGGCTCGCAAGAAGAATTATTGGCATACCTTGAGCAGTTAAGATAGCCGTTTAATATTTATTAATTACTAACGTATTTATCGGCTTCCCTTCTACATGTGGCGTAGAGTCTTCTACCTCACTTACTTATTAGCTTCTCTTCCACATATGCCATATAGTCTTCTATCTTACTTACTTATTAGCTTCTCTTCTACATATGCCATATAGTCTCTATCTTACTTACTTATTAGCTTCTCTTCTACATATGCCATATAGTCTCTATCATACCTACTTATTAGCTTCTCTTCTACATATGCCATATAGTCTTCTATCTTACTTACTTATTAGCTTCTCTTCTACATATGTCATATAGTATCTATCTTACTTACTTATTAGCTTCTCTCCTACATATGACATATAGTCTTCTATCTTACTTATTTATTAGCTTCTCTTTTACATATGACATATAGTCTTCTATCCTACTTACTTATTAGCTTCTCTTCTACATATGACGTAGTCTTCTATCTTACTTACTTATTAGCCTTTCTTCTACATATGGCGTATAGTCTTCTATCTTACTTACTTATTAGCTTCTCTTCTACATATGCCATATAGTCTCTATCTTACTTACTTATTAGCTTCTCTTCTACATATGCCATATAGTCTTCTATCTTACTTACTTATTAGCTTCTCTTCTACATATGCCATATAGTCTCTATCTTACTTACTTATTAGCTTCTCTTCTACATATGCCATATAGTCTTCTATCTTACTTACTTATTAGCTTCTCTTCTGCATATGCCATATAGTCTCTATCTTACTTACTTATTAGCTTCTCTTCTACATATGCCATATAGTCTCTATCTTACTTACTTATTAGCTTCTCTTCTACATATGACATATAGTCTCTATCTTACTTACTTATTAGCTTCTCTTCTATATTCTCTTCTGGCGTATTCTACCTTACTTACTTAGTCTCACCTCTTCAGCCCTAGGATGTAGAGTATGTTACCTACCGTATTTAGACACTCTTGCTTTATCCTGGGTTATAGAGTCTTCTGCCTTTTTTTTTTAATCGCTCATTTTCAACCCTGATGTGTAGTCTTCTACCGTACTTACTTAGATACTCCTCTTCAACCCAGTGCTGTAGAGGCTTCTACCTTACTTACTAAGTCGCTCCTCTGCATCTCTGAGGTGTAGTGTCTTCTACTGTACTTATTTACACACTCCTCTTCTACCCTAGGGTGTAGAGATTTGCCAGAAAAAGTTGCAAGCCATTATATCCGTTGTCTTCCTCTTGGCCTAGTTTATGTCTGGTTCACGATCTACCATTACATGTCTTTTCTTGCAGTCTTAGTGGACTATGGGTCGAAATGAAGACTTGATCCTTGTCTCTGCTTCCAATAGTAGCAGCAGATCTTCTCATTCTGCAGACATATCCAGACCATCGGAGTTAAAATTAGTTCACTCAAGTCTGCGAGTGTTGTGCTTCGATATTGTGCCGTATTATCTGATTGTGGAACTTGTCTGTTCTTGTTACCTGACCACCTTAATTAAATGTCTCTTTTCTCAGACTTAAAGGTTAAAGGCGAGGAATCGACTTCATCAACTCGGGTCTCCCCATATGGCTCGGTCTCTCCGCAGAACAGCACAAAAAAGCACCAACTCCGAAGCTCCACCAATAAACCCAGGGATCTCCGGAATATATGCCATCGTGAACCGACCGTCGTAGCTCGAATTCGAACTCCGACCGTCTGAACACGAGGCAAACTGCTCGACCACTTGCCACAGAGACGTCCGCTTAGGCGACCAAGCCCCGTCGAGTTGATAGTCTGTGACCATGATCGATGCCAAGGTCATGGAGACGTATAGTTCTGATGGGGTACGAAAGACCACGAAGGCGCTTCTAGGTGGAACATGATTTTGACTACCAGGTGCAGAATCTGGTGAACATGAAAATCTTTGGGGATGTCAAAATGGTAGGTGAACGACGTCGGTCTGTCAAAGAAACAAGAAACCTAGAACTATGGCTTCATTAGGTCCGTCCGACTTCAACACCACTCGATGTGCCTCCACCTTCTGCTGTTTTCTTGTATTTGGCTGTTCCTTGAAAAGCACATAATGAGGATGCTTGGAAATGATTTTTCATAAATTTCTTGCATGGTATCTGCACGAGAACAGGTTGTGTAGAGATAATATTGACAGCAAGACGATAGTTGATTGTCTCAACGAAGTATAGTGCAGGACCCTGTAGATAGCTATTCACTATATGAAATTACATTGCCCATGGTCGCCTCGTTCACCAGAGTGATGTAACATAGCTAGTATCAAGGAGGCATACAAGAAAAATGGGATCCCGATCAGCTTGTTAAACCTGACTCTGATTATTCTTCTTTCTTACCTTGATCAGCTTGTTTCACCTGACCCTGATTATTCTTCTCTCCTACCCTGATCAGCTTGTTTCACATGACTGATTATTCTTTTCTCCTACCTTGATCAACGTGTTTCACCTGACCCTGATTATTCTTCTCTCCGACCTTGATCAGCTTGTTTCACCTGACTCTTATTATTCTTCACTCTGACCGTAATCAGTATGTTTCACCTGACCCTTATTATTCTACACTCTGACCTTGATCAGTATGTTTCCCCTGACCTTTATTACTCTTCACTCTCACCTTGATTAGTATGTTTCACCTGACCCTTATTATTCTACACTCTGACCTTGATCAGTATGTTTCCCCTGACCTTTATTACTCTTCACTCTCACCTTGATTAATATGTTTCACCTGACCCTTATTACTCTTCACAAACGCATTGGTCGGTATGTTTCATCACAAACTAATTACTCTTCTGTCCCATCTTGAACAGTATGTTTTACCTGAAACTCATTACTCCTCTCACCAATGTGATGAAGTTATCACTGCCACACAGAAATATTTGTTCGCCAACCAGCTGTAAATTGATACCTAGGAATAGCAAGACAGCGAGAAAGGAACGAATAATAAATTATCTTTGTTGTGCTGATCAGACATTTCTGTTGGCCGACAGTGAATTACAAGACATTGTGAAGAAAGTCAATAAGTGCAGCTCATTCAAGGAACAAAAACTATGATAGTTGCGCAGTAGAAAGCAGAAGTTCAAATTAGAGATCAGAGCAAAGGGAGGCGTACTGGTGCAGGTGACAAGTTTTTTGGGGGCATGCAATAACCGATGCTTTCAACTGAGAAATGATATGTAAGGCTATGGATACATCCAGCAAATGAAGAAGATATTTACATCTAGAGTGCTAGTATAGAACTTACAATTCAGGATAGGCGTGCGATATATATATATATATATATATATATATATATATATATATATATATATATATATATTATATATATATATATATATATATATATATATATATATATATATTTATATATATACATATACATATACACATGTGAATTTATTCAACACTACTGTATGGTGCGGAATATGAACAATGAGCAAGCAGTAAGACGATAGAAAAGAGTTCATGATGACGTGGACGTACAGAAGAATGGGTTGTTTTTGTTGTTGTTGAATGCCCATATTGAGTATATTTACTCTTTTATGCGCCCTGGACAGGACGTTAAGTGGCGGTTTGTTGTAGATTTATCTATATCTCAAGATGTTGTTGACGGTGGACCGGTGTCCTTCAGGCTGTATCTGCCTGTCGCTCTTCTACTACGGTAATGGCGTCAATCCCTCACCTTGTTTGCCAGGTTACCATGGAAACCGCCCATCCCAGGGAGGACTACGTGGAAATCGAGGTGGGAGTCTTGGTCAATAGGTTTGTCTGACCCTGACATGTTTGATCAGTAGGTTTTGTCTAACCCTGACATGTTTGATCAGTAGGTTTTGTCTGACCCTGACATGTTTGATCAGTATGTTTTGTCTGACCCTGACATGTTTGATCAGTTTGTTTTGTCTGACCCTGACATGTTTTATCAGTATGTTTTGTCTGACCCTGACATGTTTGATCAGTTTGTTTTGTCTAACCCTGACATGTTTTATCAGTTTGTTTTGTCTGATCCTGACATGTTTGATCAGTATGTTTTGTCTGACCCTGACATGTTTGATCAGTATATTTTGTCTGACCCTGACATGTTTTATCAGTTTGTTTTGTCTGACCCTGACATGTTTTATCAGTATGTTTTGTCTGACCCTGACATGTTTTATCAGTTTGTTTTGCCTGACCCTGACATGTTTTATCAGTTTGTTTTGTCTGACCCTGACATGTTTTATCAGTTTGTTTTGTCTGACCCTGACATGTTTTATCAGTTTGTTTTGTCTGACCCTGACATGTTTCATCAGTATGTTTTGTCTGATCCTGACATGTTTTATCAGTATGTTTTGTCTGACCCTGACATGTTTTATCAGTACGTTTTGTCTGACCATGACATGTTTTATCAGTATGTTTTGTCTGACACTGACATGTTTGATGAGTATGTTTTGTCTGACCCTGACATGTTTGATCAGTACGTTTTGCCTGACCAGACGTTAGTCTTCCTCCATCAGAAGAATGGATCATATTTCATGGAAACAAAAACATCAAATGTAGAGAGATCCTGGAAAAACTTGGGCGAAACCAGAATTGTTGTAAGACATAAAAAGCCGACAAATAATATATTTTTTCCACATTAATAGACCCGGCACTCTTGTGAAAACCATACTGGAAGAGAAGACGGAAGCCAGTCGATCACGAGGCAGGCAGCGCTTTAATACTGCGGTGGACGATCAGCTATCTACCTGTATGTACAACCAAAGATCAGTACTCTGTCAGCTATACCAACAGTTCAAACCCATTAGAGTCGTTGTACTGTAGGCTCCATCCCACTGTAATAAGCAAGGCAACTAGTAGCCAGACAGGCAGACTGGCGAAAGAAAGTGAAAGGTTACTAAAACCAGATTCAACTGTAGTCTACAAAGAGTCCAAAAGGTTTATCGGGGCCAGATACATGGACACATCGGGAACAGGGCATAATGGATAGACCAAAAAATTGTGCTTATTACCAGTTGAACAAAAGAGAGCAAGTGGTGGTCTTCACACTTCGCATAGGCCACAACAGACTGCGGTACCATCTATTCTTCTTCTTCTTCTTCGTACGCAGTCAGATAGTAACCATTATTTTTTCGAAAAAAAGCGGCGGTCATCCTGAGGCTGTCGACACTGCCATAGAGCTTGTCTTGTGGTTCCACTGGTGATGGCCACATCTGCTCTCTCTGATCCTTGTATGTCGGGCAGTTCTGCAGCAGATGTTCAGCGGTCATTTTCCGGGTACCACACGGGCATTCGTCGGTTCCACCTATCTTCAATTTGTTGAATAGGTGGTACCTCAGTCTATTGTGGCCAGTGCGAAGTCTGAAGACAACGACCTGCTCTCTTCTGTTCAGCTGGTAATATGCATCGTTTTTAGTGTAACCAGTATGTTCGGTTTCCCATTTGGTCATGTATCTGGCTTTAATAAGCCGTTTTGACTCTTCGTACGTCATACTAGTATCTGTTTGTGGTAGTCTTGCGCCTTCTTTTGCCAGTCTGTCTGCCTCCTCGTTGCCTTGGATGTTGCAGTGTGATGGGACCCACCGTAACACTACCCTTTATGGTGCGGACTGCTGGCATAGTTGACAGAGTGTTGTTCTTAAGTCATTAAGCTCAGTGTTTTTCTGGCTTTTTAGCGCGGTGACTACGGCGAGAGCATCTGTAAGCAGGACTATATGTGGCTTTCATTTTCTTTATGTGTCACATTTCTTCCACTGCCGCCCTCAGTGCCTCTGCCTCCGCTCTGAAATTGCTTGTGTACTTACCAGTAGCGAATGACAGTGTTATTTTTCTGCCATTTGGTAGGTTCAGGAATGCTCCTGCCCCTCCGTTCTGTGTAGCGTTTGTTACAGAACCGTCGGTGTATGCATGGGTCCAGTCCATGATTGGGTAGTTTTTCGATATAAAGCTTAGGGTAGTATCTCTCCTTTCTTTTTCAGTCTGGCAGTTTTTGTTTCCAATACCTGGTATATTTTCTACCACCTCTGGAAATATATCCTGCCTCCAGGTAGGTTTTCGTACAGTAGTGACGGGCTTTGGTGTTGTTAGTGCGTTTATGGGATCTTCGTGCAACTTTGCTTTGGCTATTTCTGCAAAGTTTCTCCGCTTTAGTTTCCCATTTCCCAAATTGTTTGGTCTCTGGTGCATTGGATGTACCATCTATTCAATAAACTGAAGATAGTTGCTACCTACAATTGCACCTGTGGTACTGGGAAAATGACCCCTCAATATCTGATGAATAAATTGCCCAGCATGCGAGGACCATACAAAGCACATGTGACCATCACCAGTACCAATACTAGACAAGCTCTATGACAGTGTCGACATCGTGATGATGGTTGCTGCTTTCTTTAAACAAATTCAAGTCGACGTCTGACAGCATACAAAGAAGAAGAAAAACAAAAGATGGTGTGTTCAACCAGGACGAACGATAGAGAAAATTGGATATCCATTGCAGCGAATCTTCATTTTGGAATTCACTTGGGAAACGGAACTTGCCTCAAACACATGGCATAAATCTAAGACGAAAAGCAATCCATTCCTCAAACACTCATCTCCGACGGCAGTATGTGTTTCTGATCTTCCTGTACCCTTTATGTAACAATTTAGGATGTAGAATACCTTGAACATGCCCCTTCACTCTCACACAGCTCATGCTGTAAACACTTTCCCGGAATTCTGCATTCCAGCCTCTTGTTTGTGCCGGTTTTGATTGACAGCTGTAATTGGAAATACACTTTTTGCAAGTTTTTCAGACGATTTATTTTGATGTGTCCAAAACCTGCCACGTTCAAAGGCCACATTTTTCTCATTGTTTATTTTTGATATTGATTTTTTGTTTTTCTTTATCACTTACTTGTCATTTGTTGGTGACGTGTTTTGATCATAATGTCTTCTAATGTTGTACCTGATCGACTAGTTGTTCCTATGTTGATAGATTGGACATTTGTCCTGTCCAGGTCTGTCATTTGAGAGTAGTCTGTTTCATAAATACTTCTTCTTCGTCGTCGGTGTTCGTTCTGAATTAGATGTTTGTGACGCCGTGTCATAGTTTACGGCGAAGCTGCGATATCTATGCGTTTCGTTCCGACACATTCGATTTTAGGACGGCATTTATAGAACTTGGTTTGAATTCCAGCTTTTATCCCTAATGTCTTAGACAGACTGCATGGTTGTAGTCTGTTTCCAGGGCAGTCACTAGGAGAAGAGATCGGATCTTGATCAGATATCGATCATTGACACTGGTGCTTCTTCTTCTTCTTCCTCCTCTTTTTCTTCTTCTTCTTCTTCGATCAACTGATACTATAAGACTGTACGTTTCAGGTCTTCAGTATGTTTCATCTGGTCCTTACTAACATAGCATCATAAGTACGTTTCCCCTGGTCCTTACCAGCATAGCATCATAAGTACATTTCACCTGTTCCTTACTAACATAACATCATAAGTATGTTTCACCTTCCCTTACTAACATAGCATCATAAGTAGGTTTCACCTGGTCCTTACTAACATAACATGATAAGTATGTTTCACCTGTTCCTTACTAACATAGGATCAAAAGTATGTTTCACCTAATCCTTACTAACATAACATCATAGGTATGTTTCACCTGGTCCTTACTAACATAACATGATAAGTATGTTTCACCTGGTCCTTACTAACATAGCATCATAAGTACGTTTCACCTGGTCCTTACTAACATAGCATCATAAGTACGTTTCACCTGGTCCTTACTAACATAACATCATAAGTATGTTTCACCTGGTCCTTACTAACATAACATCATAAGTATGTTTCACCTGGTCCTTACTAACATAGCATCATAAGTACGTTTCACCTGGTCCGTACTAACATAACATCATAAGTATGTTTCACCTGACCGTACATTACTCTACTCTTCCCATCTGGACCCTCGTAAACTCAGGCCGTCATGGAAGCTCATGATATACACTTTCGCGGCAAAAGATGCAACATATAATGAGCTGACATCAGTCAGTGACCCATAGCTGGTTATTTGTATCAGGGTCATGACCCCTAACTAAAAAAGACACTATTTCTGCAACCAATCAGCCTGGATAAGAGATTTGCGGTCGAAGGGTGAAGGCAAAACAAACCCCAAAAATGATGCTCTGAAGTCGGAAATGTCGTTCCGAAACGGGAAAACATCACAGCATAGCTACATCACAATGTCAATACTAAATTAAATATAGGAGCAAAGAAATAATAGTCAAACTGTATAAAGAATTAGTTAGACCTAGATTAGAGTACTGTGTACAGGTGTGTAGTGCTTATCGTACAGGGGATATAGACATGCTAGAAAGAATACAAATAAGAGCAACAAAACTTATAGTAGGTTTGCAGAACTACAGTTGTGAGGAAAGACTCAGAAAAACCGCCATACAGTGTCTAGAAAAGAGAATTCGAGGTTACTTAAATACAGGTTTAGAATAGAATAAACGAGAAAAGGAGAAAATAGACTTTAACAATTTTTTTTCTTCAAAATACAGCGTCCTATAAGAACAAGAGGGCACAGCGACAAATTAACTAAACAAGGTTCCAGATTTTGTTTTTGTTTTTTTTTGTTGCGTACGCCTTATTTCTCTATTCCCCAAGGCGGTGTGTGTTGCACTGTGGTTTTTATGTTGCTCCTGTCGGCACAGTGCATCCGACTTCAGCATGAATTTTATGTAAGGGTCTGCTTTCTCCTGCATTTTCTAAGGATTTGCTTCCCCGGGGTAACGGCCGGTGCTGTGATGCGGATCGAACCCAGCACATTCGGATTATGAGCCGTGTCACTTATCCACTAGCCCACGCGTCCCCTGCAAGGTCCAGATTAGTTACCAGGAAATATTTAAATAAACAGAGAGTGGTGAATGCTTGTAATGCATTACCACAGGAAATAGTAAAGTCACGGTCAATTAATGCACTAAAGAACAGATTTTATGAGCACAGGTATTTGTACATCAAGTGAACTTAAAATGAACGGGTTGTATATAGACTCTGCAGTAACTTCTCAACCACTATAAAAGCTTTAAGTTAAGTTAAGTTAAAACGTCTTTTACAGAATAAACACAGAAACATTTTTTAAAAAAGGAGATAGCAGCGCTCTAGACATCTTCCAGACATCACGTAATCAAATAATTAATGTAGACTAGGAATTTTTAAACAAAAATATTCACAATGTATAGTTAGCCTCGTTAAGACAAAACAAAGGCTAACTATAGCCACAGACGACGGCTCGTTGGCTCTTCAATGCATGTATTTCCATAACTTTAGTTTTGAAATTCCCTGAGTTGATTCAGGGACAATCAGAAGAGGGCCAATGTTTTTTTACTTGTTTGTCGTACGAGACGATTAAAGAGGGTTGTACGTAGGACTAGCAACTTCAATATGTAAGGACTATTTATATGGAATTGCAAAGAAAATTAGCTGAGTCGTATTTTCATAACAGATCTTCTTCTTCTTCTTCTTCTTCTTCTTCTTCTTCTTCTGCGTACGCAGTCAGACAGTAACCATTATTTTTTCGAAAAAAGCGGCGGTCATCCTGAGGCTCTCGCCACTGCCATAGAGCGTGTCTTGCAGTTCCACTGGTGATGGCTACATCTGCTCTCTCTGATCCTCGTATGTCGGGCAGTTCTGCAGCAGATGTTCAGCGGTCATTTTACCAGTACCGCACGGGCATTCGTCGGTACACCCTATCTTCAATTTGTTGAATAGGTGGTACCTCAGTCTGTTGTGGCCAGTGCGAAGTCTGAAGACAACGACCTGCTCTCTTCGGTTCAACTGGTAATAGGCATCGTTTTTGGTGTAACCAGTATGTTCGGTTTCCCATTTGTTCATGTATCTGGCTCTGATAAGCCGTTTTGACTCTTCGTACGTCATACTGGTATCTGTTTGTGGTAGTCTTGCACCTTCTTTTGCCAGTCTGTCTGCCTCCTCGTTGCCTTGGATGTTGCAGTGTGACGGAACCCACTGTACCACTACCCTTTTTGGTGCGGACTGCTGGCACAGTTTACAGAGTGCTGCTCTTAAGTCATTAAGCTCATTATTTTTCTGGCTTTTTAGCGCTGTGACTACGGCGAGAGCATCTGTCAGCAGGACTATATGGCTCTCATTTTCACTGTGTGTCACCATTTCTTCCACTGCCGCCCTCAGTGCCTCTGCCTCCGCTCTGAAGTTGCTTGTGTACTTACCAGTAGCGAGTGACAGTGTTATTTGTCTGCCATTTGGTAGGTTCAGGAATGCTCCTGCCCCTCCGTTCTGTGTAGTGTTTGTTACAGAACCGTCGGTGTATGCATGGGTCCAGTCCATGCTTGGGTAGCTTTTCGTTATGAAGCTTAGGGTAGTATCTCTCCTTTCTTTTTCAGTCTGGCAGTTTTTGTTTGCAATACCTGGTATATTTTCTACCACCTCTGGAAATATATCCTGCCTCCAGGTAGGTTTTCGTACAGTAGTGATGGGTTTTGGTGTTGTTAGTGCGTTTATGGGATCTTCGTGCATCTTTGCTTTGGCTATTTCTGCAAAGTTTCTCCGCTTTAGTTTCCCATTTCCCAAATTGTTTAGTCTCTGGTGCATTGGATGGTCAGTCAGTCTTCGGAGTTTCTCTGACTGCAGCTGGGCTCTGCAGTCTCTTCTATCGGTCATGGATTGCAGTTTTGTAATCTTTTCAAGTTCTACAATTGGCGTTGACTTCATGCCACCTGTTATAATTCTCATGGCTTGGTTTTGAAGTTTGTTAACTTTATCGAAGTTCGCCTTCGCTGCTGTTGTCCATGCCGCAATGCCATACTCGAGAACTGGTCTCACTCTTCCAGTATACAGTTTCTTTAGTATGCCTTCGTCTGCTCCCCAGCTTGTGCCAGCAAGTTTCCTCATGATTGCCATTCTTTCTCTGGCTTTCATTCGGTTTCTCTCAATCTGACTTTTCCATGTCATGCGCCGATCAAATGTGACTCCCAGATAGGTTGGGTTGTCGTTTGGCTGCAGGAATTTGCCATTTAGACTTAATTTGGTACTTTGGGGTTTTAATGAAAGCGAGAATATTGTGCATGTGGTTTTCTCCTCGTTTATTTTGACCAGCCATGAGTTCGCCCACTCTTCCAGCGATGTTAGGGCCGTCTGCATCCGATGTCTTGCTATGGTGAGATTCTTTTCAGAGGTCCACATAGCCAGATCGTCTGCAAACATTGATCTATGGACTCTTCTTGGTATATTCTCTGTAATATCGTTTATATATACCAGGAAAAGTGTGGGTGACAATACTCCCCCTTGGGGTACTCCCTGCTCGAGTGTCACCTTTTTGCTCATCTGCCCTTGTACTTGGACTCTGGCCGTTCTTTGTTTGAGGTAGTGGTTGATCCACTTGTACATCTTCCCACCGACATCACTTCTTCTTAGCTTGACTCTAAGTCCATCCTTCCAGACTTTGTCAAATGCCTTTTCCAGATCCACCCAAACAGCTACTGTGTGTTTCTCTGCCTGGTAGGCATCTTCTATCTCCTGGGCTATGAGAATGACCTGGTCCTCAGTGGATCTGTGCTGTCTGAAGCCGGCTTGCTGTGGAATTAGTATTCGTTTTTCTTCCAGATGCCACATCAGTCTGGTGTTTATCATCCGTTCCATCAGCTTGCCGACACAGCTCAGTAGGCTTATGGGCCTGTATCCATTTGGATCTGTTTTGTCCTTTCCTGTTTTTGGTACTGGTACCAGTATTGCGTCTTTCCATTCCTACATTCTTCAATGCATGTATTTCCATAACTTTAGTTTTGAAATTCCCTGAGTTGATTCAGGGACAATCAGAAGAGGGCCAATGTTTTTTTACTTGTTTGTCGTAAGAGACGATTAAAGAGGGTTGTACGTAGGACTAGCAACTTCAATATGTAAGGACTATTTTATATGGAATTGCAAAGAAAATTAGCTGAGTCGTATTTTCATAACAGATCGATTGTTCATTCTTCTTCTTCTTCTTCGTTCGTTCTCAATCTCCTACTACCAAACCCTGAAAGGGCTTAAGTAGCAGAATGTAGTCCAGAGAACGGAATGCGTTGTGTCGTAGTTTACAGCTTGACTGCGATATTTGCACCTTTCGGCCCAACACATCCGACTTCAGCGAGCATTTTTTTAGTACCGGGTTAGCATTCCCTCTTCGATCCATTCTCCTTAGTCCTACTGCAGCCTGTTATCCAGGATCACCGCGTGGAGATGTAAAAGGGTCTTGGCAGCTTTGGTTCGCTGGCCCTGACGCTAGCAGTCAGCTATGGGTCGCTGACCACTGCAGCTCATGCGCTGCTCAGCATCTTGATCCCATTTTTTAATTCATTAATTTATGTTCCGTTACCCAGATTGTTAGGGCATATGTTTGCTACTGCATTTGAGTTATCCTAGCCATATTATGCTAACCGTTTGATACACTAACTGAGATGACGGGAAATGAAGAAATGGAAGGATGAGCAGAAGAAGAAGGAGATGCTGACATAAATAGGAAAAGGGGGGAGGAGAAATTGGAGAAGAAGAAGAGAAAGGATAAAAAGGAGGAACAGAAGGATATGGGGAAGGAGGTGAAGAAGAACACAGAAGAGAAGGAGTTGGATGGTAAGATTAGATGGTAAGGAGAAAGATAAGAAGAAGGAGGAAGAGAAAGAAAAGGAAATGGAGGAGAGCAAAAAGAAAGAGTAGGAGGATAAGAGGTTAAGAAGAGGACGGGAAAGAGAAAGAGAAGAAGGCGGAAGTGGAGAAAAAGAAGGAGATGGAGTACGAGGATACGAAGAAGATGGAAAGAAGCAAAGGGAGACGGTGGAAGAGGAGAACAATGAGAAGAAGGATGAGTGAAAGATGAGAAGAAGGAGAAAGAGAAGACAGCGAAGAAGACAACGCATTTGTCTGTATGGCTTAGTTATTAAATAGTAATATAGTAACATCTCTTGAAATGACAGGCATTTATATTTAAATTGGCAATACTTAGCAATTATCTTATTTCGAAATTACTTGATGAAAAAATAATTAATCATTATTTTTCTTCTACAACGTTAGTTCTGGAGAGGATGTTTGTGACGTTGCGTGGTAGTTTACAGCGAATCTGCGATATCTGCGCTATTCAGTCCGACACATCGGATTTCAGTACGACATGTTTTGAGCCGCGTTCTATCGCCTCGTCGAGCCCTAATTTATTCGCCAGATTGCATGGTTGCAGCCTGTTTCCAGGGCCGCCTGTTAGAGGTGTAATAGGGTCTTAAGAGCAGCATAGATGGCGCCTAACAGCCTGCGGGTCTACTTTGCTCTAGTGTTTTACTCGATGCACATCGGTTAACCACTCTCAGCGGTACTTGTCCCAATGCAGCGGAGTAATAACCTGCTCGAGCCTAGTCTGCTAAGCAGAAAATTCTCATCTCGGTTACATCCATCTGACGCCAGAGCTGTAACCTGCACATGAGCATCTGCCCTTGTAGAAGTACAAAACGACTTAGACTAAGACAGTGTTTTGATCAGTTATTGGTTACTGACTCTGATTCAAGCAGCTAACTAGGAGTCGATGACGTCTTCGGACCCATAAATCCCATTCAATGGATGCCCGTCGCTCCGTTCTGAACATAGACCATTGACAACCCTCCGCAAGTTAAATCTTGAACACTCCGTTCTGTCTATCTCCAGTTAGGTTCAGTGGCCGAAGTTCATTTTTAGTCTCGTCTCCGTGTGTTTCTTGGTATACCACTCTTCGCCTGTCGGTTCCATATCAGGTCATATCTGACCACGGTTGATGATGCTTTCTGCAGTGTGCGTCCTATCCAACCCCATTTCCCACATTTAGTCTGTTGCTCCGCTGGCTGTTGTTGGCTCCTTTCCCATAAATTTCCAGTCCTCATCAAGTCTGTTCAGTCTATTTCCATTATTCTCCCATAGACATTTGTTGACAAGAGATTGTAGTTCCATCTGCATTGCCTTTTGTGTCTGATCCATACAGGAGTTCTGACTTGACATTGGATTTAAACACTTAGTATTAGTCTTTATTTCCCTGGATTTCCATATATAATTCAGTAACAGCACTTTCGCTTATATATTCAGCAATGATTTAAGGATGCAAAGTGTGGAACTTGTGTACAACAGATACTGTGACGCACAGTCTCTTGTCACTCAAAGAGCAGCGGAACCCCGCGTACTAACAATGTCGATACGAGATCAAACTTTGTTTCGGGACGTTGTGGAAGCAGCGGTATCGCGCAACCATTGCTGGGCTGGACATGTGGTAGGCATGGCTGACAACAGATGGATACGTAGAACAACGTTTTGGTGGCTGTAAACTCGAAAATGTCCTCGGGATTGCCTGCCTATACGATGGCGAGATGGACTGACCAAAGACCTAGGCCCGCATTGGTTCAGCGTTGCAAAAGATCGGGACACGTATAGAATATTGTTGGCTTCCTCGTAGGCAGCACATTTGTCAGGCTGACATCGAGAATAATGCGTATGTGTGTGTGCGCAAGCACGCGTTTGTGTGTGTGGCTGTGTGTGTGTGAGAGAGAGAGAGAGTGAGAGTGAGAGAGAGGGAGAGAAATATTATCTTTACCTTTCCAATGCAAGCCCTTATATTGGTGTCTGTACAACCTGAGGTATCAGAGTATGTGAATATGTCCACTTCTCCCAGTGCCTCACCTCCACCATAGTGGACTGATATGGAACGAGATGGCCGACAGATTGGCAAAAACAGGAGCCCTGAATGAGCAATTAGATAGACCCTGCAGTGACTAGACTGGCAAAAACAGGAGCCCTGAATGAGCAATTAGATAGACCCTGCAGTGACTAGACGGTGAAGCATATTATTAACAATAATTCGTCATAGTCGACCGGTGCTTCTACAGGGGCAAATGCCTCTGTGCAGGTCCCAGCTCTAGTATGAGCTGGATGTAGCCGGGAGGAGGAGTTCCTGGTTAGCGGGATAGGCTCGAGCAGCTTAATACTCCGCTGCATTAGGTTGTTAACCGATGTGCGAGTTCATCATAATAGACTCAAACACTAGAGCAACAAAGTAGACCCGCAGCCTATTAGGCGCCATCTATGCTGCTCTAAACAATCCACATAACCATGGCCGGTCCTATGCCATGTCACACCGTTAGTCCGCTATTAATACATGCTAACTGTGACGCAGTGATGCTGTTCTTGTCTTTGTCATTCACAAAGACCCCGCAGACCAGTCACGAAAAACAATACTCGGGAAATCTGGATGAACAGGTGGGCGACGGGAACAACAGGTGGGCGACGGGAACAACAGGTGGGCGACGGGAACAACAGGTGGGCGACGGGAACAACAGGTGGGTGACGGGAACAACAGGTGGGTGACGGGAACAACAGGTCGCAGTGTATTTAGCGAAATGTTACAGCCAAAAAGTAACGATGACATAAATAAACTACATAGATGAGATCAAAGTCGCATCGTTTAGTTCCGAACAGGACATAACAGAGTCAATAGCCACTTGAACCGAATCAATCCCCAGCACCTGCCCTTGCGCAGACATTGCTCTCATCCTGATGAAATAGTTCGACATCTACTCATTGAGTGCAAGGGGCATGTGGACATGAGCAAATGATTCTTACAAGCACTGCTGACGATTTTTTACACATTGTACGAAGCAGTGCAACTGAAGACGATATGTATCTACGTAAGAATGACATTGGGCTGCGAAGAGCAGGCTTGCTCAGCAGCTATGAGATAACAATAACAACAACCTTTCCAATGCAAAGCCCTTACATTGGTGTCTGTCGAACCTGGAGTATCAAAGCATGTGAATATTTTTACCTTTCACCTGCAAGCATATCTGGCTTTTGTTTAAGGTGTTGATTGTAAACATTTAGGTATTCCTCACATTAGCGAGAGGGAAAATAAAATAAGTGCAAACATCCGTTTGCCACTGAACTTGTTGGAGAAAACCAATTTTTTTAATGTAATGTTCCGTGGACATTAAATGTTGGTATTTATACATCTATTCACATTTATATATCAAGATATATATTTTAATAATTGCACTGCAGTTGTCCCTCCCTCAAATACGATTCATTTTGTTGGTGACAGCAAAAAGAATTCTGAAAATGTTCTTACAATATTCAAACTCTGATTTTTTATGTATATTTCATTTCTGGTATCTTCTTCTTCTTTGTCGTTCCTTCTCAAACTCCTGCTACCAAGCCTTGACCGTTCTCAAACACACGCTACCAACCCCTGAACGTTCTCAAATACACGCTACCAAGCCCTGAACGTTCTGAAACTACCGCTACCAAGCCCTGAACGTACTCAATCTCCCACTACCAAGCAATGAACGTTCTCAATCCCCAACTACCAAGCCCTGAACGTTCTCAATAGCCCACTACCAAGCCCCGAACGTTCTCAATCGCCCACTACCAAGCCCTGAACGTACTCAAACTCCGACTACCAAGCCCTGAACGTTCTCAAACTCCGACTACCAAGCCCTGAACGTTCTCAAACTCCGACTACCAAGCCCTGAACGTTCTCAAACTCCGACTACCAAGCCCTGAACGTTCTCAAACTCCGACTACCAAGCCCTGAACGTTCCCAAACTCCCACTACCAAGCCCTGAACGTTCCCAAACTCCCACTACCAAGCCCTGAACGTTCCCAAACTCCCACTAACAATCCCTGGGCGTTCTCAATCTCCCACTACCAAGCCATGAAAAGGGATTTGCAAGTAGCAGGATGTTGTCCTGAGAATGGAATGTGTTGTGTCGTAATTTACAGTTTGGCTGCGATTTGTGCACCTTTCGGTTCAACACAAACGACTTCAGCAGGCATTTGTGGGTACCGGGTTAGCCTTCCCTCTTCAATCCTTAGCCAGTCTTCTCTGCTGCAGCCCGTTATCCAGAATCACCGCGTGGAGGTGTAGAAGGGTCTTGGCAGCTTTGGTTCGCTGGACCTGACACTAGCAATCAGCTTTGTATCGCTAACAGCTGCAGCTCATTCACTGGTCAGCAATTTCATTCCGTACTATCCATCTCATCTTTCAGACACTAGTTTATGAAGTTATACAGTCTTTATCTCACATTCGTCTTTCATGTTATGTTTCTCATCAATACATCGCTATTTAAAAGAACAAACATGAAAGACTATTTCTTATTACCGACGAGATGGAATAGAAAACTGAACGTCATGCTAAATGTATTACCTGTCTCGTCTTGCAGGAACTATCAACCAGTGGCCGAGGGCTTCCAAAAATGGAACCGCCAACATCAAACCAGCCGCTCATCTAATGATGACTTCACAGAACCTCCAGGGCATACCACAGAGTGAGTACCTCTTTTTATACTTGCACTTGTTTGTGTAGGCGTCTGTGTGCTAGAGAATTCCTTTCTCGCATGGGAACCAAAGAATGAGGTGGCCACCCCAAATCACGAAAAGACAATGCAGTCCAATCATTTACTTGCACACTCGATCCTCTTCTGTCCCTTCCCCCCACACCAAGAAAGGATATGGACCTCTGCATGCCAAGGGATAGAGGAGGGTCGGCTAAGTGAAAGGGCACGAAGCATTGTTCAATATTTCAAGTAAATGTGAATGAAGAAGTAATGGTTGGTTAGCGTGTTTGTTGGTTGGTTGGTTGGTCAGTTGGTTGGTTGGTCGCTTGGTTGGTTGGTTGCTTGGTTGGTCGGCTGGTTTGTTGGTTGCTTGGTTGGTTGACTGGTTAGCTGGCTGGCTCAGTGGTTCGTTGCTTGGTTGGATAACTGGTTAGATGGCTGGCTCGGTGGTTGGTTGGTTGGTTCACTGGTTATCTGGCTCGCTCGTTGGTTGGTTAGTTGGTACGCTGGTTATCTGGCTGGCTCGTTCGTTGGTTGGTTTGTTGGTTTTGACTGGTTAGTGGCTGGCTCAGTGTCCAGCTGGTTGAATGGTTGGTTGGTGGGCTGGATAGTTGTCATACTGGTTATCTGGCTCGCTCGGTAATTGGTTGGTTGGTTGGTTTCTTCGTTGCTTGGTTGGTTGGTTGGTTGCTTCGTTGCTTGGTTGGTTAGTTGTTTGGTTGCTTAGTTGGTTGGCTGGCTGGCTCAGAGGCCGACTGGTTGAATGGTTGGTTGGTTGCAAGCGATGTCGGCGACATCATCAGACTGTTTTGTTTTTCTTGATGATGTAACTTGCGCTGTGTTTCGATATACAGAGGAAGAAACTGCGCTAGTCATCAACCTCATTCTTTGGTCCCGATCTGCCGTGGATCAGTGGCAAGACATAAGTCAAGACGACTATAGGTAACTCAGGATACAGACACTCTGTTCCCACCTCCCTTGAGACCAGGAGCCGCTTGAAACATGCGGTACTCGATCACCGTTTCCGTTCATCGCTTTCAGAGGCGAGTGCCTTAGCTCTCGACAGCAGCCATTACAGAAGTAATAGACAACACGAATGGCGACTGCTCAAATGAAATCAGAAGGAGATTGACAGTGGTAGTGCAGAGGCAACACAACTTCCGGAAAATATGGCAGAATACCAATTAGCAAATGTGGGAATTTTGATAACCTGTGTTTTTGCCGTGGCAATACGGCTATGAAACTTGGACAGTTGAACATATCTCAGAGAAGGTAATCGAGTCCTTCGAGTCGAAGTTTTATAGACACGCCATCAGAAGACAATGGACTAAAAAAATAAAAAGAGAACAAACATTAAACAATAGTTGGACATAGAGGTAAACTGGTTCATAAATTATATCATGAACAGAAAATGTTAAACACGGACGGGAGAGGCAGACCAAGAAGGTGATGGCACCAAAATGCCAAGAAATGCTTGGGTATGACTTAGGAGCAGGCTTGAGATTTGGCAAGAGATAAGGTTTCTTTCATACGGACTGTAATGGGAGCGACGTTCTGCAAATTACGTGCTAAATAATGATGAATCGTAGTAGTAGCCATTACAGGAACAGCAATAGTAGCAACAGTAGTAGTAGTAGTAGCAGTAGTAGTATTAGTAGTAGTAGTACTAATAGTAGTAGCAGTAGTAATAGTAGTAGCAGTAGTAATAGTAGTAGTCGTAGTAGTAGTGGTAGCAGTAGTAGTAGCGGTAGCAGTAGTAGTAGCAGCAGTAGTAGTAGCAGTAGTAGTAGCAGCAGTAGTAGTAGTAGTAGTAGTAGTAGTAGTAGTAGTAGTAGCAGTAGTAGTAGCATCAGTAGCAGCAGTAGTAGTAGCAGCAGGAGTAGTAGTAGTAGTAGTAGTAGTAGTAGTAATAGTAGTAGTAGCAGTAGTAATAGTAGTAGTAGCAGTAGTGGTAGTAGTAGTAGTAGTAGTAGTCGTAGTAACAACAGCATTAGAAGTAGCAATGGTGACGTTGATGTTAGCAGTAGTATTAGTTTGCTAAGGCGTTTAAGGCCCGTTCGGTCACATCCATGCGTACTGCTGCTGTACGGTTCTAGACCTCGTCCAGAGATGAAGGAGAGGCTGCCATACTGTGCGGGATCGACCTCTCCGGAGTCTCCAGCAAGTCGGGGAAGCCCTTTGAGCTGAGGAACGAATTGTGAAGTACGAAAGACATTCATTAAATGACATGAAGTTTTTTACAAAGTGCATTGAGGAGTATGTACAACGGAACATTATATTTCAAGATACAAACTGGCTCCTTAGCAATTGTAGGTGGGTGGCGATAGAGCAGTATGCGCATGTGCAATATATTTCGTACAACATGGCACCCCACTTTCGAATTGCACAGTGGAAGAATAAATAGACGTAGTCGGTTTTTTTGTGGTCAAGGAGTGTGAAACTTTCTGAAATCTACAGAAAAATGAAGCTTCAGTATTGAGGAAGTTGTCTGACGCATAGAAGAGTGTGAAACTTTCTGAAATCTACAGAAAAATGAAGCTTTAGTATTGAGGAAGTTGTCTGACGCATAGAAGAGTGTATGACATGGAAGAACGATGCTAAGACGGAAGACAAAACATAATTGAAGTACCGCGGAATGGGAAACTAGTGTTCGTGGCAACTAGCACGGTGACACAGCAGATCGACCAGCTAGTCCGTAGCAACAGGCTATTAATGAAATAGTCGCTTTCAACATGAGTCATGGCACAGCGCACACACTTGTCCATGATGACCTAGGTTATAGGAAAAATATGTAGCATACGACGAGGCAATGAAAACGGTGCAAAATTGGTTCAGGTCACACACAAAACTTTATTCTGCCGTGCATGGGGATTATGTCGATAAATTTAAAACAACAAATAAAGTTCGCACTCTTATAAAAATGTTAGGAATAAAATTACCATTACTTAATGGTTGTTTCTCGTATCTTGCGGGCCAAGATTTTCTGGCCCAGCCGTATTGACATGTCTGAACAAGGAGACTCGGTGGCGCTCTAAAATTTCCAAAATTGCTTGAAGGTCTGTCTTAGCATAAACCTCTTCATTGCAGAGGTAGTCATGCCATCCAACGTCCAAGATACTACGCTTGTTGTTCACGTGGAAGGCCGCTAAGTCTTGATATATATTGTTTGAGTAATGGCCATGTTTAAGAGCTGTAAAGGGTGACTGGAACCACGCATAACTGGCAGATGTAGATTTGTCTTCTAATTTATATTTCTTCTTTACGTTTACTTTTTTTATTCTGGTTGTGCCTTTCAGCATTAGGTTACGGGGAGGTTGTTTGACCGGGCCCTAGTATGTGCGTGTGCCTTTCAGCATTAGGTTACGGGGAGGTTTCTTGACCGGGCCCTAGTGTGTGCGTGTGCGTTTCAGCATTAGGTTACGAGGAGGTTTCTTGACCGGGCCAGAGAATATGCGTGTGCCTTTCAGCATTAGGTTACGGGGAGGTTTCTTGACCGGGCCCTAGTGTGTGCTTGTGCCTTTCAGCGTTAGGTTACGGGGAGGTTGCTTGACCGGGCCCTAGTATGTGCGTGTGCCTTTCAGCATTAGGTTACGGGGAGGTTTCTTGACAGGACCAGAGTATATGCTTGTGCCTTTCAGTGTTAGGTTACGGGGAGGTTTCTTGACCGGGCCTTAGTGTGTGCTTGTGCCTTTCAGCGTTAGGTTACGGGGAGGTTTCCTGACCGAGCCCTAGTATGTGCTTTGTACACAGGGAGCTTTACTGCTTCTGTTATTTCTGCTATCCATCTCGTGCGTGGTCAGCACTTGGCTTTGCATCAATTATTGTCTTTGATTAGCATTGCTTATTCAAGGATACTATCTGGTGTTTGACGCGTCACGTGGCCGAACCATTTGTATTGCTGTCTCTTGATGAGGAGGTCTAGCACTGGTGTTGTACCTACTTGTTTCCTAATATCTGTGCCTCTGACTATATCATTTATTCTTACTCTAAGCATTCTGCCCAAGCATTTCATCTCTGTTGTTACGATGTTTCTTTTTTATCTTTGTTAATGTCCAATTCCGTCACTGATAGCATAATGTGGGTAGAGATATTGTGTTGTATCCATTGTCTTTCTGTATCCATTGTCTTTATTGTATCCATTGAAAAATACTTACATAGTAATGTCGGGGACATCTATCCAATAATGTGACTTGCTTTATTAGATCTGTTTTGGATTTCCGTATCGCCTTTTCCATCTGCTGTCATCATGTTACCCAGGTACCTGAAATTGTGTCCTCTGCTTTACTTGTTAGTTTTGTATGACTATTGTTGTTTAGATTTCTATTTTTGCAATCGTCATAACTTCGGTTTTCTCTATGTTGATTTTCATACTGTAATTTGTGCAGAAATCATTAAGATTGTTGATATGTTCCCGCACTTGTTTTTCTGAGGTTGTTATTAGTGCTTGGTCATTAGCAAAGAGAATTCATGTTAAGTGATCACTGAGGTCTAATTCATCAACAATGTTGGCTTTTTTCGTAATTGCTTAGGATAAACAGTAAAGGAGATAGTGCACAAACCTTCGGTACACAGGATCTAACGTGGAATTGTTTCTAATGTATATGGCTTGGCTTCGTTTGTTCTCAATCTCCCGCTACCAAACCCTGAAAGGGCTTAAGTAGCAGAATGTAGTCCAGAGAAGGGAATGCGTTGTGTCGTAGTTTACAGCTTGACTGCGATATTTGCACCTTTCGGTCCAACACATCAGACTTCTGCAACCATTTTTTGAGTACCGGGTTAGCAATACCTCTTCGCTCCATTCTCCTTAGCCAGTCTGCCCTGCTGCAGCCTGTTATCCAGGATCACCGAGTGGAGGTGTAGAAGAGTCTTGGCAGCTATGGTTCGCTGGCCCTAACGCTAGCAGTCAGCTATAGTTCGCTGACCACTGCAGCTCATGCGCTGCTCAGCATCTTGATCCCGGACTCATTTTCATTCATTGTCTTTCTACCAATAATTTCTCAAAGATTGCTTTTTTTGTTTTCTGTTCTTCCACGTAGAACGTTTTTTGATCTATCTTCAGTCCACTTGTGTCAGACGTCAAGGGGAGGTGCGCTGCTCAGCATCTTGATCCCTAATGTACATGTGCTAGTATAGAAAAAAAAAACATAAATGCTCAATAGTATGTGCATATCGTATGGAATGCACCTTTAGAGTCAGACAATCTTGGAAAGGTGCAATGAGGTTACCACATGTGTTCACAGATCAACGTCGTGATCGACGGGTCGGAATTCGTCTTGGTGAAGAAAACGTATTTCAAGCCACTAGCTGCCGAACGAGCAGTCTAGTATCAGCCAACAGCAATTGAAAGTTAATCAGAATAAAAAAGGCTTGCTAAAATCAGATGTGCCGCGTCGGAAGGCGCAGTTTTAAAGTAAAATGACACCCGTTGCGATACATGGTTAAAATAAAATGGATACGCATAGCGTACCATAGTCGAAATCAGCAAGGTAGTTTACCTATTGGAAATAAATCTATTTTAAAATGCTTGCTAAAGTGGGACGCAATGTGCCGTAAGACGCAGAGAAGTAGTGCAAAGCAATCCGTAATGAAGATGAAAACAAAGGGAACAAATTACAGTTGTAATCTTTCAATATTTCTAAATTGGCGTCTAAAGAGAATTGAAAAAGGGCTGGTAGTATTATTACTACAGAAATTGCCGCTGCAAATGATTGGATACAGACTTCCTGTATGGGGCAAGTTGTAGTGGTGTTTTCCGCTCTTGTCGAACTACCTCTTGTAGTTGATTTGCAGAGGGTCTTCTTACATCTTCGGGCGAACTGAAGAAGATGATATTTGTCCTTCTCTCTGTAGTGCATAGAAATGCTTCTGCGCAGATTGTTCCACTACGGGAATTAGTCTTGATTTCCAACTCGATGGTTAGTTTGCTGTAACACATGGCTCATGATGCTGAGCATGGCATGAGCTTTTGTGGTCCAATGTGGTCAACGACCCACAGCTGACTGCTAGCGTCAGGGACAGTGATCCAGAGCTGCCAAGACCCTTATCCAGCTCCACGTAGCAATCCTGGATAGCAGGCTCCAACATGGCAGACTGGATAAGGAGACAGGATCGAAGAGACAAGTCTAATCTAAAATGCCTGCTGAAGTCTGATGTGTTTGACCGAAAGGTGCAAATATCGCAGTCAAGCTGTAAATTACAATATAGCGCGTCCGTTCTCCGTACAATATCCTACTACTTACAAAACCCTTTTCAGGGCTTCGTATCGGGGAGTTTAAGAACAAACGAAGAAGAAGAAGACGTTCTAAAAGCCTGTTTCTAGGATCACGACATGACACGAGGTGGGTTTTATTCTGTCCGTTATCACCAATCATGAACGGTAAATCTCGGCAAAACGTTTGATACGCTAAAAACACAAAACACCAAGATACGCAGAACACATCGTTTACTTAACGTGAACGTATAAAAAAACAGCTTTGAGGTGAAGATGGAAGAGCGTGCTTGGATAACCTGGTTTCCGGTTTTGGGATTGTCTGTGGGGCTTCTGCGCCAAGCAAAAAGTAAACTGGTTTACCAGCCAGACAATAAGGGATGGATTAACTTAATGTAAACTCGATGTGCCGCAGTAAATGATGTTTGCAAATTGAAATATAACGGAGTAATAGAATGAATGTTTATGACGTAACAAGGTCGCCATTGAAGATACCAATACAGTAATTGCATAACCGATTTCGTGAGTACTAGCCAAATGCCAGAAAAACTTGAACGGATAAAATAACAATCAACCAAGTTAGAACTGAATATCAACAGGGAGAAAATCAAGCTTCTTTAAATTAACGCGATCATTTTAAAATCTTCTTCTTCTTATTCATGCGCTGCCAGACGTCAATTTGAATTTGTTCGAAGAAAGCAGCAGTCATCATGAGGCTGTCGACACTGCCATAGAGCTTGTCTAGTGTTGGCACTGGTAATGGTCACATGTGCTTTCTCTGGTTCTCGTATGTCATGCAATTTTCCAGCAGATGTTCAGCGGTCATTTTCCCTGTACCACAGGTGCATTTGTCAGCACCACTTGTCTTCAGTTTATTGAATAGATGGTTCCTCAGTCTGTTGTGGCCTGTGCGGAATCGGAAGACATGGACCTGCTCTCTTCTGTTCAACTGGTAATAGGCATCATTTTTTGTGTAGCCAGTATGATCTGTTTCCCATTTGGCCATGTATCTGGCATTAATAAACCTTTTGGACTCTTCGTAAGTTTATAAAATCAAAGTATCATTGGTGTCTCAGTCTCTTTAAGTTTTTGCCTAGTTCTGTCTTCTGTTCCCAGTTCTGTCTTATGTTCCCAGTTCTGTCTTCTGTTCCCAGTTCTGTCTTCTATAATTCGACACTGCCCGCCATAACTGTAAAAACTTATCCGCTAGTGACAGTCCCTGCCACAAATGGTACAACCACGATGTGGTGGCTGGCTTGCAGGGATGTCCTCCTATCTCTTTTCTCTGCAGCCAAACAATTTCTGCGAGCGTCACCAGCCACAATGCCCCTTCCAACTGTGTCCAAACAGCTCAATCCTGGGCAATCATTGCCCAGCCTTCAGATGGGATATCGCAGGACTTCATGTCCATCTTACATACGTCGTTGAATCACAGTGTAGGACGGTCGAAATCTTCTAGCTCTAATGGTCAACTGTCCACAGAGGATATCATGTGGCAGCCTCTCATCTTCCGTGCGGTAAACATGCCCCACATGTTGAAGACGTCTTTGTCTCAACAGCGAGTAAATGCTAGGAAAATTTGCTCACAGTCAATCCTATTATTTTGCACTTTCTCTTGCCACCCATTTCTCGGTATATGCCGAAGGCATCTCGTGTGATCACAAAGAACAAATCATGCTAGAAAGTGAGCCGTTGGAAGGAGTGGGTGCCTGTACATATTTGGGCAGCACAATTGTAGATTAGGGAGGTACAGGTGCAGATGGGAATAACAGATTGGAAATGCAAGAGTCGCATTCCTGACAATAAACAACATATGGAAATCCAGATAAATCAACATTCGCACAAAAATAATATTCAACACCATTGTGAAGTCGGTGCTGTTGTATGGAGCCGAAACATTGACAACAACCAAGCCGATGCAACAAAGACTCGACACCTTCACTAAAATATACCTTGAAAGGATAATAGGCATAAAGTAGCAGGACATAGTGAGAATAAAGACCTCTGGGAAACGAGCCAAATAATAAAAACAACAAAATGAGAGAACAAAATGGGACAGGCTAGGACATACGCTGAGGAATGCACGTCAACATTGCTATGCAAGCTTTCACGTGAAATACTCAAGCAAAGAGAAAGAGAAGCAGAGCTGAAAATACTAGGAGAAGATAATGTGATATGGACTACGATTACGTGGCTACATCGGGAGAGAGGCAGAAATAGTAGCCCAGGATCAGGATGTGATCAATGACCTATATACCAAGAGGAGCGATGGATTTTGATAGATTGATTGATTTGAACGACATAACAGGTTACATAGGGAACACGTCATAATAAAAATGGTAACCGTAGACATGGGCAAATAGGTCACAAAAAGTGGTAGTGTCAAATGAAGACACTGCTGCCAGGGATAAAGTGTTAAAGACTTCTTTTTTTCTAAGGTTCAGTTTTTTTTCTCAGTAACTTCATTGTTCTATTTCTTACATCTTTTAGAGACTATATTGTTCCACTTCTCAGCTGTTTCATTGTTCTAGGTCTCGACTTTTTTGTAAGAGACTTCATTGTTCTACTTCTTATATTTTTTAGAGATTATTGTTCTACTTAACATGAAGGCTCCGGATATGGATCTGACATCTTGAGAAGACATAGCTGCAGACCGATCCAAATGGAGATGAAACCTGAAGAGCAACCTCAGGCTGGGCGAAAATAAGCTCATGCAACACAGGGAAGTGAAAAGATAAAACGCTGAAAGGAAAATGAAAACCAAGAACTCAGTAGAGAGTTGATACTACAAGGTCGCATCAACCTATAGTCAGACATGACTGTAAAGGGGCTACTAATACTATTGTTCTAACTCTCAGCTGTTTCATTGTTCCAAGTCTCGACTTTTTTGTAAAAGACTTCATTGTTCTAGGTCTCGATTTCTTAACTTAACGTCTTTATACTGGTTTAGAAGACCATGCAGAGTCTGTATTATACAGCCAGTTTCATTTACATCACCTAGCTCTAAAAGGTATGCGCATCCAATTTATTCTTAAATGCATTAACTGCCCCTGCCTCCACTACCTCTCTGGCAATGCATTCCAAGCATTCACCACTGTCTGACTAAAATAATATTTCCTAATATATAATCTGGACCTCTCTTTAGTCAACTTGTAGCTATGCTCACTAGTTATTGTGAGTGGCTGTATTTTTAAAAAAAATTGTTTATGGTCTAATTTATCCCTTCCTCTGATCATCTTATAAACCTGTATTAAGTCACCACGAATTCTTCTCTCTTCTAGACACTGTAGGCCGGTTTTTCTGAGTCTTTCCTCATAACTGTAATTCTGGAATCCCACTATCAGCTATGTCGCTCTTTTTTGTATTCTTTCTAGCATGTTTATATCCCCTCTATGATAATGACTCCACACCTGTATACAGTACTCCAATTTAGGTCTAACTAATGCTTTATACAGTTTGACTATCACTTCCTTGCTCCTATGTTTAATATTTTTATCATACCTAACATTCCATTTGCCTTTTTCACTGCTACCTTAACTTGCTCACTCACCTTTCCTGTATGATCTATTATAACCCCAAGGTCCCTTTCCTTATCTATCTTTCTAATATTGTTTTCTCCCATTCTGTAATCATGTTCCATAGTGGATCTACCCACGTGGATGACTGTACATTTATCTACATTAAACTCCATTTGCCAGCTTACAGACCATTCTCAAATTTTATCTTAATCCGACCTCAATATATCCACTTCCGCTTTAGATGCGACACTACTGCATAGTTTTGTGTCATCATCAAATTTTGCAATCATGGATCCCATATCAATGTATAAATCATTTACATATATCAAGAACAAAATTGGTCCCAAAACCGAGTCCTGTGGCACTCCACTTTTCACTTCACACCACTCAGAGTATTCCTTATTTATGCCCACCCTCTGCCTTCTTCCCGTTAACCAATTTTTAATCCATTTGGCAACTCCCCCCCCCCCCCCCTATTCCATGTGATTTTAACTTTCTTGTAAGAAACTTCACTGTTCTACTTCTGATATCTTGTAGAGACTATTCTGTTCTACTTCTCAGCTGTTTCAGTTTTGACTTTCTGTTCTAGATCTCAGTTTTAGTTATAATTCCTTTCTGCTGATCTTATTTTTGTAAAAACTTCGCTGCTCTAGATTTCAGTTTAATATTCAAAACACCATTGTTCTAATTCCCATATTTATTAATGACTTCAGTGTACCACTCCTCTTATATTTTTTAATGGAATTTATTCATCTCAATCTCAATTTTACTCAAAGACTTCATTGTTCTACTTCCCAACTGTTTCTTAGAAACGTCATTGTTTTAGGTCTCAAAACCTTCTCTTGGAAACTTTAATATTCAACTTTTCGTAAGAGAAGCCTTGTTCAACTTCTCAATTGTCTTTTAAATTCCAGTGTTCCACTAAGTTTTTCTAATAGTATTGTTGTACTCTGTTGGCTTGGCTTCGTTCGTTCTCAATCTCCCGCTACCAAGCCATGAAAAGGCTTAAGTAGCCGAATGTAGTCCAGAGAACGGAATGCGTTTTGTCGTAGTTTACAGCTTGACTGCGATATTTGCATCTTTCGGTCCAACACATCCGAATTCTGCAAGCATTTTTTTAGTTCCGGGTTAGCATTCATTCTTCGATCCCTTCTCCTTAGCCAGTCTGCCCTGCTGCAGCCTGTTATCCAGGATCACCGAGTGGAGGTATAAGAGGGTCCTGGCAGCTCTGGTTCGCTGGCCCTGACGCTTGCAGTCAACTATGGATCGCTGACCACTGCAGTTCATGCGCTGCTCAGCATCTTGATCCCGTTGTAATCTGTTCTTTATTAACATTTATTGTTCTGTTTCTCATATATATATATATATATATATATATATATATATATATATATATATATATATATATATATATATATAAATATATATATATATATATATAAATAAATATATATATATATATATATATAAATATATATATATAAATCAATATATATATATATATATATATATATATATATATATATATATATATAAAATGATAAATCTGTCACCTAATTCTCGCCGTTTTAGAACTTCCTACTCCACTCATACACTTGCTGGAGTGAAAGGCATGCATTACCGTACTGGACCTTCATACGCAGATGAATTTATATAGGCTTCGTCTCTTCTCTGCTGATAAAAAACGAATAATAGAACGCTTCTTCCCTTGTGTGTCTGTCAATAGTAGAGCGGCCATTCTGAAATTGTAATTCTGACGTCATGCTTTCTGTCTGTACCGATTTGGTACGTGTGTGACAGTTTTGACAACATTTTCAACCATATTAGCAAGTAACAATACAAAGACACGGGTTTTTTTTCATTTCAATCCCACCTTTAAAGATTTTAATTGAAGCACCTTTGTGTATATCACCAAAATGTACCCAATTATATACGGCTACTTTGCATAGAAAACCTTTATAATATTCACAATAACACACTTAACAATTATTTGTTTCCCTTATTATATTCTAGTTTACGGTCGTCAGTTCACAATTGGCAGCTGGATCCACAACGACGACCTGGCCTTCACTTATCACACAACCTACAGACACGGACGTATTGTGATTCCTGAGGATGGATTCTATTTTGTCTACAGGTGAGTGTGCCCTCATGTGTGTTCTTATTTGCAAGATGCTTGTTTCTAAGATTCGACGTCGCTGCATTCCGGGCATACCCACAGGTGCTTCGTCTCTCTAAGCATTAGGCAAAGGGTTTGGATGCCGATGTTCTCTGTAACTCGTTGGTTGCACACTCTCTAGAGACCAACTCCGCTCGAACCTCGTTTGATGTAGAAACTTTGATTCCTGATTCATCCATTGTTTCAGGCTTTCGTTTCTTGTTATAACTCCAGAAACCCCTTTACTGGGGATGTATCCATAGGGCCACGGTGCCCTAATATGCCTGTTGTTAGAGGCCACTGAGCAGGGTTGTGAAGGGAGGGGGGACTTCAGTCTCATTATTAAAAGCAGTATGCTACAGCACATCTCGAGAACGGTAATTGAATGTATTAACGCATGTTTCCTGTCACAAGATCAGATTCATTGCTAGCCCATTTAGCCGACTAGACAAGCGATCATTTTTGTTTTGATTAAACAAGAACTACCCAATGCTTTCCAGGAAGATCATTTTGGATGGGAAGCTTCACTGACTGACTGATGTATTCATTCACTGACTGACTGACTGATGTACTCACTCACTGACTGACTGGTATACTCACTCACTGGCTGACTGACTGATGTACTCACTGACTGACTGATGTACTCACTAACTGACTGACTGATGTACTCACTCACTTACTGACTGATGTGCTCACTCACTGACTGACTGACTGATGTACTCACTCACTGGCTGAGTGACTGATGTTCTCCCTCACTGACAGACTGATGTACTCAGTCACTCAATGACAGACTGACAGGCTGATTTAATTATTGACTGGCTGAATAATGGACTGGCTGACTTACTGATCAGCTGACTTACTAAATGGCTGAATTACTGACTTGCTGAGTGACTGGCTGAATAATGGACTGGCTGAATAATGGACTGGCTGACTTACTGATCAGCTGACTTACTAAATGGCTGAATTACTGACTGGCTGAATAGTGGACTGGCTGACTTACTGATCAGCTGACTTACTAAATAGCTGAATTACTGACTTGCTGACTGACTGAATTACTGACTGGCTGAATAATGGACTGGCTGACTTACTGATCAGCTGACTTACTGACTGGCTGAATTACTGACTGGCTGAATTACTGACTGGCTGACTTATTGAATGACTGATTTACTGACTGACAGATTTACTGACTGGCAGGCTGACTTAATTACTGACTGGCTGAATTATTGCCTGTCTGACTTAGTGCCTGGCTGAAATACTGATTGACTGACTTACTGACTGGCTCAATTATTGATTGGCTGACTTACTTCTTCAAAAGACAGTCAACAGTGCAAACGGCCCCCAGCGTGCTGGATGGAAGCGCCGGAGAGGTCGTCCCCGAAACACGTGGCTTCAACAGGTGGCCGCTTCCCCATATGCCTTAGAAGAGGCCTGGCTGCACGCAGTTACAACTGGACATGGTGGTGATCACCCGACGGAACTGGCCTCAGACGCCTAAGCGAACATTATTATTGTTGTTGAATTACTTAATTACTTACTAGCTGACTGACTGACTTAGTTACTCATTAGCTGACTGAATGGTAGGCAGGCTGACTTAATTACTAACTAGCTGACTTACTGATTGGCTGAATTACTGACTGGCTTTAATTATTGACTGGCTGACTTAATTACTGATTGAGTTACGCACTGACTCTGACATAATTACTGACATGCTGACTGACTGACTTAATTACTGACGGCTGACTTACTTACTGACTAGCTGACGTAATTAATGACAGGCTGACTTGCTGATTAACTTACTCACTGATTTAATTACTGATTGGCTGACTTGCTTATTGACTGGCTGAGCTAATTAGCGACTGGCGAACTTTCATACTAACCTACTGACTGGCTGACTTTCATACTAACCTACTGACTGGCTGACTTTCATACTAACCTACTGACTGGCTGACTGAACTGACTGTCTGACTTACATGCTGACTGGTTGACTTAATTCCTGGCTGATTTATGTACTGACTTACCGAATTACTGACTTAGCGTCTGACTGACTTTGTTGTTCACCTAGTTTTACCGTAGCTGTGTACCGCATGTCTGAGAAATATGAATGGTGTATACCAGATATACCAGACAACTAAATCGTTTCCACGAGAGTTGTGTTCTCGGAGGCTGTACAGGATTAGGTGGCGGATGAAAAGTATCTAATTCTGAAAATCTTAACAAGTCAAATAAGTCCAGGAACCCCTACGATTCTTAAAAAAATCCCACATAAGTTGAATGAGACATGTTGTTAAGACGTCCGATGAAGCACATCCCTAAGCGACAGTTAAACGGGGAGAGATAGGCCGACGCTCGTAAAAGGGGTGGGGGGCAGAAGACACCCTTCAGACTCATTAAACAGGTCCCTTTAACACACCAAGATCAAGAGCTAGCCGACCAACTCGGCCTACAAAAACGGTGAAACAAAATAATTTTATTTTATTTTATGTTAACGTAGACACTCCCGACAGCCATTTTTTTTTTTTTTTTTTTTTTTTTTTTTTTTTGTAATGCTGAATACGTCACCATATATACACGATTAAAGTATCGTATGTTCGATTACAAATGGCTTTTGAACAATTTTAATTTTGTATACGCCGTTTGGAGCAAGCCGACCTTTTGCGAAAGGTGACGTAGGTTGTTGGGAAAGATCTTTATCGAGTAGATCTATTTTTTTTGTTTATTTAGACTAACAGTTGTGTCGATATTGTAAACACAGTATCGATACGTTGTTGTGGTTTCCATGATTTTCTGATATCGGAGCGACTAGGCCTAGGGGTTGAGTCCAAATTGTGTTCCAAGATTTTCATAAATTGTCAACTTCATCTTTTTGTAACTCAGAAACTAACAAACACACAACAAAAACAATAACTCCCACAAGTTCTTTATTCAATTGTTTTTCTACACTTTTATTGACATACAAACAGAAACGTTACAAATTTTGAAAATCGACGACCATGGAGAGAAATAAATGTAATTTAATTAGGTAAAATGTTGTCTCAGTGACGTCATGGCGTGCTAAAGGTAAGAGCTTCATCATTTGTGTCACCTCCTGGGAGATGATTGCATACAACTGCTCCACCTAGCATCACACAATGTGCTCATATCGCAGAGCAACTCTTCAAGCCGAGGATCGGAAAAAGAGAGCCGACCGAAAGAACAGAGCGCACAACGACTCCTCCAGCCGATTGTACATATGTGTGCTTATTATTGGGAGCCTGCAGCGCCATGATTTGCCTTTACAATCATTTGAGAACACATATACTGGACAAGACTCTCACCTCGACTTTCACGTCGTCTTCCCTGCAAACGGGAAGTGTTCATGGCAGCCTGGCTAACGTGCTAGCGAACGACACGCAGATGATGCTAAGCATAAAGTCCCTTTTCCACCTTCATCAGCACGCTTGGGATGGGAGGAAAGCTACAATAAACTGCTACTTAACGTCCTTTTTGTGAAGCTGTTCTGTTCTAGGAGTCGACTTCACTGCACTCCGGGCATACCCATAGATGCTCAGTCTCTCTCAGCAGATGGCGCAAAGTGTGAATGCTGGTGGTCCCAGTAGCGTGTTGGTTGTACATCTTCCTGTTTCGTCCTCTCAGGTTCCCTGATCCACTGAATCCTAACCTGATTCCAAAATGCCGCAGCCTGTGCCTTGCAGACTCATCCAAAGCAGTGTCGTTATCCAGCAGGTGGTCCTTGATAACCTTCACCATGTCACCTTTATCCATGTCCACTGTGCCTATTATGGATGCGTGTGGATTGCCCGAAACCCCCGCATGACCAGGACAGTTGATCCACACCAGCCCCTGGAGTTTTGAGGTCTCCATCGCTGCTATCCGCTCATGTCGCAGCCACCCATTCCGCACCTTCCAAAGTAGTGTTTGGGAGTCTGACACGATGGCTGCTCCTGTTGTAGATGTCTCAAACAGCCAGATCTCATACTTGATGTTGCTGTCTTGTATGCGCCACTTCGTTCAGCAACGATCTGGTCTTTTATTTTAGCCGTGAAGCACACAAAAGTAAATCTACTCATTTTAATCATTCAACAACAACAAAATGAACAACAAATCTCCCAGAAAGAGCAACGGTCTGCAATGTCTCAGCAAGGTTGATAAAGACAACTTATGGAAAATAAACAGAACAGAACAAAATCTTGTGGAACATAAAATCGTAGGAAGATGGTGTCTTTGGATTAGCAACACATTACGATATTCCCCACACTCTTGACACCCGGCTATCGTGGAACCCCTAGGGAAATGGAGCAAATGAATGTCAACGAACACACGAAGATGATACCTAGAGACCGATACAAGAAAAACAGAGAGAAACTGGAAAGACGTCTAGAAAAAAGGATATGATAGGATTGCTTTGAGAGGATTTGTTGAACACAGGGCCGGATTATCAATTAGGCTTAGCAGGCTGAAGTGCGAGGACAGTGGCTATAAGAACCTGTGCATAGGAGACATACATTGATTAATTATAGAAAATGTATTTAGGAATCTGCTGTTCTTTAAATGAAAATATAAAGTAATTAATAAGTCTTCAATTGTTTTTGGCGTGTAATGAAACCTGGATTTTCGAGATGGTATATACATTTATTAACTATCTGTCCACGATCTACCATGAAGGATGATACAATTTTTAATATTGATTAACACTGAATGTGTTGTCAGTTGTTGCAAAAAATTAAGAAAGGCAAAGAAGAAAATGTTTAAAATAAAATGCGTATTACCGTACGTTGTTTACCTTAATATAATATATTTATAAATATACAAAGATATTGATCACCGAGAAAACAAGAAGTCAACAAATGCGGGTGAGTGGAAATAGAACTAGTCACGAAATTTGGCCTCCATATATAACGGCAACTGCTCAAAGGAAATAAACAGATTGGCAATGCAGAAGCTACACAACTTGAAGAAACTATGACAGAATATCAGAAAACCAACAAAAGGTAAACATTTTGAGAACCTGTTTTTTTTTTTCCTGTTAGCATACGGCTGAACAACATGGGCAGTTATCCAAACCTCAAGACAGAGAACCCACTCCTTCGAATCGAAATGTTATATAGAAAGGTCATCAAAATGTTATATAGAAAGATCCTCTAAATGTTATAAAAAAAAGATCCTCAAAATGTTGTATAGAAAGATCCTCAAAATGTTATATAGAAAGGTCAAATTAAGTCTAAATGGACAAATCCTGCAGCCAAACGACAACCAAACCTATCTGGGAGTCACATTTGATCGGCGCAGGACATGGAAAAGTCAGATTGAGAGAAACCGAATGAAAGCCAGAGAAAGAATGGCAATCATGAGGAAACTTGATGGCACAAGCTGGGGAGCAGACGAAGGCATACTAAAGAAACTGTATACTGGAAGAGTGAGACCAGTTCTCGAGTATGGCATTGCGGCATGGACAACAGCAGCGAAGGCGAACTTCGATAAAGTTAAACTCCAAAACCAAGCCATGAGAATTATAACAGGTGGCATGAAGTCAACGCCAATTGTAGAACTTGAAAAGATTACAAAACTGCAATCCATGACCGATAGAAGAGACTGCAGAGCCCAGCTGCAGTCAGAGAAACTCTGAAGACTGACGGACCATCCAATGCACCAGAGACTAAACAATTTGGGAAATTGGAAACTAAAGCGGAGAAACTTTGCAGAAATAGCCAAAGCAAAGATGCCCGAAGATCCCATAAACGCACTAACAACACCAAAACCCATCACTACTGTACGAAAACCTACCTGGAGGCAGGATATATCTCCAGAGGTGGTAGAAAATATACCAGGTATTTGCAAACAAAAACTGCCAGACTGAAAAAGAAAGGAGAGATACTACCCTAAGCTTCATAACGAAAAGCTACCCAAGCATGGACTGGACCCATGCATACACCGACGGTCCTGTAACAAACACTACACAGAACGGAGGGGCAGGAGCATTCCTGAACCTACCAAATGGCAGAAAAATAACACTGTCATTCGCTACTGGTAAGTACACAAGCAATTTCAGAGCGGAGGCAGAGGCACTGAGGGCGGCAGTGGAAGAAATGGTGACACACAGTGAAAATGAGAGCCATATAGTCCTGCTGACAGATGCTCTCGCCGTAGTCACAGCGCTAAAAAGCCAGAAAAACACTGAGCTTAATGACTTAAGAGCAGCACTCTGCAAACTGTGCCAGCAGTCCGCACCAAAAAGGGTAGTGGTACAGTGGGTTCCGTCACACTGCAACATCCAAGGCAACGAGGAGGCAGACAGACTGGCAAAAGAAGGTGCAAGACTACCACAAACAGATACCAGTATGACGTACGAAGAGTCAAAACGGCTTATCAAAGCCAGATACATGACCAAATGGGAAACCGAACATACTGGTTACACCAAAAACGATGCCTATATACCAGTTGAACCGAAGAGAGCAGGTCGTTGTCTTCAGACTTCGCACTGGCCACAACAGACTGAGGTACCACCTATTCAACAAACTGAAGATAGGGTGTACCGACGAATGCCCGTGCGGTACTGGTAAAATGGCCGCTGAACATCTGCTGCAGAACTGCCCGACATACGAGGATCAGAGAGAGCAGATGTGGCCATTACCAGTGGAACTGCAAGACAAGCTCTATGGCAGTGGCGAGAGCCTCAGGATGACCGCCGCTTTTTTCGAAAAAATAATGGTTACTGTCTGACTGCGTACGCAGAAGAAGAAGAAGATATAGAAAGGTCATCAAAATGTTATATAGAAAGGTCATCAAAATGTTAAATAGAAAGATCCTCTAAATGTTATTTAGAAAGGTGCTCAAAATGTTATATAAAAAGGTCCTCAAAATGTTATACAGAAAGGTCCTCAAAATGTTAAATAGAAAGGTCCTCAAAATATCATGGACCGAATTTAAAAAAAAGAATGCCGACGTTCGACAAGACCATTTGACCTCGATATGTGACCGTACCAGGCGAGTTTCCTTCTTTTGACAGTTGCCAAGCGGTCTTCAAAAGGCCCTATTGCTGTTGTAATTATATCTCGCATTTCCTAATTTGTAACTCGATCTTTGTACGTGACGTTTAAAAGTCTTCGGAGACATCTCATCTCCAAGGTCTGTATCTTTCGCTGAAGGTCCGCTGTAACTGTCCATGTCTCACAAGCATAGAGGAATATTGACAGGACCAGTGTACGCATTAATCTGATTTTCGTGCATAGTGCTAACCGTTTATCTCGTGGTTCAGCTGGTGCAGTGGAGTTGTTATTTTTGCTACTGATATTATTATTGATATATCTGCCGGAACATTGAACCACCAAACTTAATCCCACCACCTATCGTGACCCCCACCACCTAGCGTGACCCCCACCACCTAGCGTGACCACAACCACCACCTATCGTGACCCCCACCACCTAATCTCTTCCATCTTCTTCCCAGCCAAATCTCCTTCATGGAAGTGTTTGACCTCCAGCACAACGATGGGTACGGAAGCCGTGGCAGTTCGGAGTTCCCAAGCTTGTCCCATTATCTCTACAGGTTAGTTGAGGATGTCCAGCAAAAAGGTAGTCTTACTATGTGTGTACTATGGGATTAGTTAGACCTAGATTGGAGTACTGTGTACAGGCGTGGATTCCTTATCATAGAGATAAACATGCTGGAATGAATTCAAAAAAGAGCGACAAAGCTGACAGTTGGATTCCAGAATTACAGTTATGAGGAAAGACTCAGAAAAACCGGCTTACAGTGTCTAGAAGAGAGAAGATTTCGTGGTGACAATACAGGTTTATAAGATGATTAAAGGAATGGCTGAATTAGACTATAACAAGTTTTTCTTAAAATACAGCCACCTACAAGAACAAGAGGGCGCAGCTACACATTAACTAAAGAGAAGTCCAGATTAGATACTAGGAAATATTTTTTAGTCAGAAAGGGGTGAATGCTTGGAATGCATTGCCACGAGAGGTAGTGGAGGCAGGGACAGTTAATGCATTTAAGAATATATTGGATTTGCATAGCTTTTAGAGCAGTGTGATGTAAATGAAACTGGTTGTATACAAACTCTTCAGAGTCTTCTAAACCAATATAAAGACGTAAAGTTAAGTAAACGAAATATGTAGAAACGCAATTAGTATTTTTACTTTGTTTCACATATGAAACAGCTAATCCAATATTAATCGAATGGTAACAGGGCTGAAATGAATAGCAACCCTGACCTTTGAAGCATGTCGTAAGGACAGACTAAAGAGGTGTGCGCATGGGGATAACAAGCGCATCGGGTAAAGCCATTGCTATGAAAGCGCAGTATCTGTTTTGACGGCCCCAATGCTTTGGCTGATGTGAACTGGTGAACCAATCGTTGTAATTGGTTTTTCACTCATCGAACAGGTCTTGAAGACTCTCACCCTGTCTCTCCTCTACTGTCCCGAGTTCGATGCTGAATTTTACTGTCACAACCATGAATGTATTCGTGGGTCGACATCTGTCTCCCTTGCCATTTGTGTTTTTTAAATCAACAAAAACGTTTTAAACTGGCCCATTCAAACCAATCCAATCTTCGTCTTTTGTCATAAGTTTTCATTTTTAGTCCCCTGCCTCTAGCAACATTTATTCGACTCTCTCTGATCTATTATATCTGTCGTTAAGACCAGTCCTCCAAATATCTTATATATAGTTCATGTTTCAAAACCATAGAGGTCCACAAACGAGATATAAGCATTGAGAATTTATGAATGCTGTTTTTGTCATTTAAATTCTAGCTTTCATAACTAGCGTCCTCTGTAATCAATAATATCGGCTCACAAATCAAAAGTGATCGATGTTAGACATACCGTCAAGGAGTGAAGGCGGGAAACGTCCAGTAGTAAATAAATCGAAGGTGTTGAAGGTTTAAAAGTCGATAAAAATAACACATATAGGTAATGGTTCAGTGATCGCACCAGGACAAAAACAAAACAACGCCTTTGTAATTGCACCAAAGGTTTTTCCGTAGGCTTCTTTGCATGTCTAACGCTTTTATTGTTAATCTGTGTATCGTTATCGCTTTTTTTATTTATGTGTTAATCTTTCGTCTGTGTGCAATCCTATTGACCAGTTCTTGTTTGGTGTACTTCATTTCATAACTGGCATATCGTGCATCACACTGTCCTGGCACTTCCTGCTATGGCCACGAACTTGAACAGTTCATTTCACATCCTATCTTGTTTTATTTTTTGCTTTCGTTCGTTCTGTGTTCCTGACAATGGCTTTGTGATCATGACCAAGGTATCGGTCTTTTTCATGGTTGCGCTGAGTCCTTACCTGAATGTGTTTTTAATCGAGAAGCCAAGCAGCAAGACTCTACGCCTGTAGTGTCACCAGCGACGCCATGACTCCTGTAGTGTCACCAGCGACGCCATGACTCCTGTAGTGTCACCAGCGACGCCATGACTCCTGTAGTGTCACCAGCGACGCCATGACTCCTGTAGTGTCACCAGCGACGCCATGAATCCTGTAGTGTCACCAGCGACGCCATGAATCCTGTAGTGTCACCAGCGACGCCATGAATCCTGTAGTGTCACCAGCGACGCCATGAATCCTGTAGTGTCACCAGCGACGCCATGACTCCTGTAGTGTCACCAGCGACGCCATGAATCCTGTAGTGTCACCAGCGACGCCATGAATTATGTAGTGTCACCAGCGACGCCATGAATGTTGTAGTGTCACCAGCGACGCCATGAATTATGTAGTGTCACCAGCGACGCCATGACTCATGTAGTGTCACCAGCGACGCCATGACTCCTATAGTGTCACCAGCGACGCCATGACTCCTGTAGCGACGCCATGACTCCTGTAGCGACGCCATGACTCCTGTAGTGTCACCAGCGACGCCATGAATCCTGTAGTGTCACCAGCTGACGCCATGACTCATGTAGTGTCACCAGCAACGCCATGACTCATGTAGTGTCACCAGCAACGCCATGAATCCTGTAGTGTCACCAGCGACGCCATGACTCCTGTAGTGTCACCAGCGCAACTAAATTCAAAAGTGCTGGACCTGTGCTGTTGGGCATGCTAGGGGGAATCAAGATAAGAACAGTCACACAAAGCAACTACTTTACTAACAGCCAAAACAGCAAAGAAAGAAACTTGGCTGAACAAATGGACCTTGTGAAACACTGGGAGGTAAGTCTACAGACATATGGCAAGTCCCAATCCAAATGAAAGTATCAATCAACTAACAAGGAAGGAATAAAGCACCATTTTCCAAATGAGAACCCAATAGATTCTCCTTAAAAAGCACCTGAACAGATTGCAACCACAAGACACTATTGAGTGCCAACTGTGTACACTCATAAAACACCATCACTTTGAATGCTGAGTGATGTTAAGAAATTGCTTCTTTCTCCGAAGCTAAATAAATAGAATACTTTGTATTGCACTAGACAACTGATAAACACGTGCAGACATCATTGTCATTGTGCTAAAGGGCGAGAGCCTAGATGTTGCTAGATCCGTAACAACAACAAGCAAAACCAACAACTATGCCTTCTCCAATGTTAATAAAACGAAAGAAGGAAAACACCCAAAAAACATTTTATTAAAAGCCAAATGATATCAAGAAGGCATGTCAAGGAAGATACGGATTAAATCGTTCTATGGTATGACCATGCTGGCCGCTACACAAAAGGATATAATTTGCTTACATATAATCAGGCACAAGCTACTGAACACTTTGATGTAAAGTAAAGGGTCTGAAAGTCTTGATAGGTCGAAAGGCAGAGCATGATGATATTAATTTGCCGACTGCCAGGCCTATTCACCAAGATATGTCTACACACTCACACATTGATACACAGATCTTGACAAAAGCACTCGTATGCGACGAGTAAACATGTTTGCTTGACGAGTAAAAAAAAAATCAGTATTTAAATTGTTACTACATAGCGACTCTCGCACGATTATTATTGATATTACGGTTAGAATAGATTGTACATAAGCTAGTTTATGATAGTGAATCTAAAAGGGCACCCGAGCGCCTGATTACAGTTGGTAGAGGACATACATTTCATGACAAAGGTAGGGGGTTCAACTCCCACTACTTGCAGTTCAAGTCGACTCAGCTGTACCTGGCTGACGGCTAGTGAAGGAAAAAAGGCAGCGAGGAAGGGAACTGGTCACACCACCTCACAAAGATGTGCTTTAGTACAACGAAAGTTCTAACACTTCACTTCACCCCACCCCACCCCTCCCAACGGCAGTGCCTGTTGCAAAACGAAGGCTCTAGCGCTTCAAAGTGTCTCCTATGGAACTAACTTTAACGACATTCAGGTACACGAATAACATTTGCTAACGTGTGCAAACTCAATTACATCATTCATTAACAGACAAATGGACCATTAATTTATGAACCCAATTAATTAACAGACATATGGACCGTTAATTAACATACATATGGACCGTTAATTAGCAGGCATATGGACCACTAATTTGCAGACATGGATATTTGGTCCATTATTTTGCATACATATGGACAAGTACTCACATTAACAAATGCTTATCTACACCTACCCAGGTATAACATCCAGTACCACAGTGGCGGGGAGGAAAAACTAGCCCAGAACTCCATCACGAAGTGCTGGGGTCAGAGCAAGACCTTCGGAGAGTACACTAGCAACCTTGGGGCGGTCTTCTACCTAAGGACAGCCGACGAGATTTTCATCAAAGTCTCCAACATTACCATGGTGGCGAGCGACCCGAAACTCAGTTACTTTGGCCTCTTCAAGATATGAAGTAGTCTTGTGTGATTCAGCGTGTGTGTGTGTGTGTGACAAATTGAGGATGGAAATGGAATACAAATTAAAATAATTTATATTGGGCAAGACAGGTGGATTGTTAGCAATCATCGATAAGCATAGTACGTAAATCACTTAACCTCATTTCAGCAACACATGTTAAGCCATTGTAATTTAATACTATTGCAATCACTAATTTACTTGCCCTGGCCACAACGTCGGATTCGTGGATTGCCATATCATTCCCCTTGAACATGTCTTCAGAAGATTTGGGCAGATCATCAAATGGTCTGGGTCTTGCTCATACTCCACAGTCGCATGTCTCATCATGTCTGTACCCCCCTTTAAGGTCTACCTGCAGCATGATACACCAGTTCAAAGTCTATTTAATGGCTTCCATGTTGCGTGAGGCAAGTGGTGTCAATGCGCAGGTTATTCCCGTAGCTCGATCCAGCGGATCTGCATCAGTTAATTTCATTTTCCGCGACTATTCTGTAGCAAACGATAGACTGAAGTCAAAGGTCGATTTTCTTTAAAACATACAATGTAAAGGTCCGTTATTGTCACAGAACACATTGCTTATATATTTCCTCAAAATAATTGCTAAATGGTTTGAAGAGGCAGCGTTGTCTAGGTTTCATAATCCCAACGCACAAGGTACAAATTCCGCCGTGTCCAGTTTGGTAGGCACGGAGGATTTTTCTTGATACGATCGCTCCTTAGCGTACAAACATTAGTGACAACCTACCTTTGCTAAGACACTTATATAACCAAATAGGTTGCAACGGACATGCTATACAGTTACTATCAATGATTGCCATTTGCTAACAAAATGTGACATTCATTAATAGAATTAATGATTCACTCCACTTTTCTTGTCAAATATTTGCTTCTGTACCTGTTCTATTTGCGAGCGGTTTTTTGTGTGAAGAGGTGTGTGTGAGACTAGGTGTGTGGTTATAACAAGGTGCGTGGTTATGACGAGATGGGTAGTTATGACGAGGTGCGTGGTGGTGACCGTGTGTGTGTGACGAGGTGCGTGGTGGTGACTGGTTATGTGTGGTTGTGACGAGGTGTGTGGTGGTAACGAAATGTGTGGTTGTATGTGACGAGGTGCATTGTTGTGAGATCGCTAAATAAAACAGCTGAGCAAGAATGTTATTCTGAATGTCTGTTGTCCAACTATAGGGTTATGAGATAAGGCGAGGCTGCGATGAAATTAAGGATGACAATAAAGTGCACACAAATAACGTGTGTAGAAATGGTCACATACCGCGTTTAGACGAAAAAGAAACGAAACCTTTGTTACGAACTACAGGTCTTCATCAGGGGCAACACAAATAAATTAGCTAACAAATCATAGAGGAAAAGATGAATACGTAAAACACAGAAAGGAATATATCGATGAGTAGCTTTGTAACAAGACATCGGAAGTGATAATAGTAACTACGAAACCGGTCTCTCCCAAATTCTTCGTCACAGCGAAGGGGCCCGAATTGAGACAAGTTAACACCTTTAAATATCTGGGCAAATACGTGACTACCAATGGAAGATGCAATTACGAAATAAAATGCAGAACAGCCCAAGCAAAATCGGTATTCTAGATCATGAAGGGAATCAACAAATTGTTGTCGCTAGAACTGAGGAAGTCCGTCCGTGGATGCTACCTGGAACAGTACAAATATATGGCAGTGAATCATGGACAATCAGAAAGTTAGCGCATAGAAGCAACGAGACGTGGTTTTATAGAAGAGTACTGTAGTTCCCATAAATTACAAGGAAGACTAATGAAGCAACACTGGAAAAGGCACAAAACAACTAATTGCTAAGATCAGTACAAGACAGCCATCCTTTGTCGGGCATGTTATGAGAAAAGGCGGCTTGGAGCACGTTGGGGCAAAGGGATAGATATAAGGAAAGAGAGACAGAGGAAGGGAGAGTGACAAGATGTTGAACTGCCTGAGAGAATGGCAAGGACCACAATCAACAAGAGTTGGTAAATGACACACGTGATAGAAGTGGATGCAGGTTTATGATCGCCAATGCTAACCGGCAGGGCATCTGATGATGATGCTGTACCTATTCTTACTCGTTTGCGTATTAATGTTTCTATTTTATATATTCAGTCCATTGTGGAATTATGGGGAACGAAAGAGCTGATTCCCTGTCTATAGCAGATGCCAGGATGGAATCATTTAACAACACAGTGTCATACCAAGAGGCAAACATTATCCTTCACAAACAGTACAAATCAAAAGGGAAAAAAGACATGGACATGAGCGAATCTACCAGCTTCACAGACACCAATAAACCACCATCTTTTGCTTGAAATCAAGCCACCGCAGACTATTTGGCTAACTATATTGGATCAAGGTATAACACACAAGTCAGTGCCCATATGGAACCGGAGTCCCGACCACATACTACAGGATTGATCAGTATAAGAACGGCTGACATGGAAGCTGTGAGGCTGCTACCCGGACCTGGGAAGGACTGTGGACTTCGTCATGGTGGCGCGACTATAGACCTGCCATGCTCTAAGAGCCTGAACGAAGGAGAAACAAATGCAGATAAAAGGGAGGGGGGAAGACTGGAGGAGGGTGAAGAAAGGAAAGGAGGCGGGGTGATGAAATGAGGCGGGGTGAAGAAATGAGGCGCGGTGATGAAAGGTAGGCGGGGTGAAGCACGAAGGCGGGGTGAAGAAAGTAGATGGGTGAGGAAAAAAGGTGGGGTAAGAAAGAAGAAGTTAGTTGTCCTTGATAAAAGCCTCTGTGTCGTAACGTGTCCTTGATAAAAGCCTTTGTGTCGTAACGTATGCTTTTGTCTGAGCTCGGTATCTGACCATGCATAGAAAGGTTATACATTTTGAGCATAATGGTTGACTAACACTGACTTGAGAAATGCTGGACATCTGTGGTGATAATAAATTTCAAGAGATCTTAATGGAGCTCCAGGGTACCTCATGTTGCAATTTCTCCATTTGGTTCCCTACGAAGCATTGACCCAATATTGCAGTTAACCTCGTACTCGACGCCTGCTCAAAACTATTTGTGTGATTTTTGCAGAAGTGGCTTCTGTGGCAATTTGTACATGACGATGTTGCTAGTCCGCAATTTGTACATGACGATGTTGCTAGTCCTATGGACAAGCCCATATTTTGTCACCTTTTATGACATGCTTTGGAAATTGTGGCCGTCCTATTCTATGTGCTCTTAGACGGACAGAACCACTTCTAGGCGTCCCCATAACACGACGGTGCTGCATATATCACTACACCTCACGTTTAGCGATTGCCCCACTCTTATGGCGGTTTTTAGCATTATGAGCTTTTCATTTGCTGTCAGGGAAAAGCCATGTCGCAATATTAACAGCGATGATTCGTTTTAAATACAGCATTTGTGCGCTAAGCGTCTGTCTGACTCTTGAAGGTTTCTAAAATTATTATATTATATTTACAATACGATTTTACTGTAAACATGTTGCTATACTGGTAATGCACTTGCAAGTGACAAAGGATATGTTTAGCTTTTTCTGTGCTTTTCGCTAGTTTGATGAAGGTCATAATCCGATGTATAAACAAATTCTTACTGTACAATGAATATTCTGGTACGTTGCAGTACCTCCTGAATATATGTGGTTAAATATTTTCAAGATGGAAACACATCTAACTAAAATGGCGCGCAAGTACTGTGTAAGAGGACTGTTCAAAATGTTCCTGACCTTTAGAAAATGGCGTGACAATGAGATGTCATTACCAACTACCGGTCACTGACGCTCCCTAGTGATGAATAAGTAATTTACCGTTTTCATATTGGGGCCAAAATGCAACATGATGATTGAAGTGACGGCAGCCAAGGGACTCATAGCTGCTGTTTGCATCAGGGTAAGCAAACCAGATCTAACCAAGACCATATTTCAAATGGCGGCCCTGGAAACAGTTTGCACCAGTGCAGTCTGGCTATGAGAATCACTATTGCAGAGGTAAGGATAACGAGGTACTCTAAAATGACAACTGAAACCGGATATGTCTAACGAAAAAGCGCCTTTATCGCAGCCGTGCTGCAAACAAGAATACAATGTTCTTTTCAGGATGAGCGCCTAGAGAAATGAAGTTCTCCCGTTGTGATGGTTCATCGTCCTGTAGCTTGCTTACTCTCCGTGCCCAGCAACCTCAAACAACTTACTCACCGTGCCCAGCAACCTCAAACAACCTACTCTCCGTGCCCGGCAACCTCAAACAACCTACTCTCCGTGCCCGGCAACCTCAAACAAACCTACTCTCCGTGCCCGGCAACCTCAAACAACTTACTCTCCGTGCCCAGCAACCTCAAACAACTTACTCTCCGTGCCTGCCAACCTCAACCAACTTACTCTCCGTGCCTGCCAACCTCAACACAACTTACTCTCTGTGCCTGGCAACCTCAACACAACTTACTCTCCGTGCGCGTCAACCTCACACAACTTACTTTCCGTGCCTGCCAACCTCATACAAATCACTCCCGGTGTCCAGCAACCTCACACAACTTACCTTCCGTGCCGCCAACCTCAACACAACTTACTCTCCGTGCCCGTCAACCTCACACAACTTACTCTCCGTGCCTGCCAACCTCATACAAATCACTCTCCGTGTCCAGCAACCTCACACAACTTACTCTCCGTGCCGGCCAACCTCACACAAATTACTCTCCGTGCCGGCCAACCTCACACAACTTACTCTCCGTGTCCAGAAACCTCACACAACTTACTCTCCATGCCCAGCAACCTCACACAACTTACTCTCCATGCCCAGCAACCACACACAACTTACTCTCAGTGTCCTTAAACCTGACACAACTTTCTCTGTGCCCTACAACCTCACACAACTTAATGACTCTCCGTACCCAGCAACCTCACAATGTATTGGATCAGAATTCAGCTCTTCCGTTCGCCTGAACAAGGTCCACCAAAGTACACGGTTCAAACATTCTGGGTAAGTTGTAACGATATTCGGGGTCTTCAATGGTCCGCATTCACAGACATCGCCGTGCACATATCTTCATTTTTTTTAAATTCATGTTATTTCTGAACACTGACGTCCCTAATCAATTTATGGCTATCACACAGGGTATATGTCATGTTATGCTCTGCCGCACGTTCTTCTTTGATCTCTATTCATTTATCACGATATCTAAAACGCCATTTTCAAAGGCAGTTTTGCTCAGGTTTCTGGTCTGTTAGAAATTCTTCCTTTGATTTCAATCGTCCCCCATTCTAATCATATCCAAAAAGCGAGTGCCTCTGTTCGCTGGATTGCTTTATCACTTCGGTTTTGACAGATTTCCTGATTTAAGTGGTGGGATACCAGGAGTTTGGTACTGGAGCTGATTGTTGAAAGGTGTAGATTGTATTTATTTTGTTTCTTGAGGTGTCTGAATATCATGAGCAGTGGAAACATTTTCCTCCAAGCTAGAGAAGTCTGAATATGATGAGCAGTGAAAACATTTTGCTCCAAGCTCAGAAAGTCTGAATATCATGAGCAGTGGAAACATTTTGCTCCAAGCTAGGGAAGTCTGAATATCATGATTAGTGGAAACATTTTACTCCAAGCTCAAAAAGTGTGAATATCATAAGCAGTGGAAACATTCTGCTCGGGAAGACAGCCACATGGAGACTCATAAACTTACATACGCATTGTTACGAACGGTTGAAGTTATTAAAGGTGATTAGCAGCCATCAGCTGACGACCCGCGTTTGGGACGACCCAGATCATCATCTGACGACGCACATGGTCCGTGAGATGGTGCGCTCCAAACGTCGTCAGACAGTTCGGTAAATACCAGACGAACGCAACACATATGTAGGATGCGGCATGATATGTTAGCTAAGAAACGTCTAAGGAAAAAAAAAGATATAAGGTCCAGAGAAACAGCTCTTCACTATCATATTGCGATAGAAAATGTTTGCCAAAATCGAAGGCAAGTCTTCCGACAGTCTCACCTGACCAAAGCACACTTTCATTAATGAATTAAAACAGTAACTGAATTTCAGCTTGATGAAATTACACTTTCTGATCATTGAATAAAGTAAGGACAGATCTACACAAAATAATTACGATGACTGTTTCCAAAAAACTGAAGATGTGTTGAAAGCGGTGAAGTAATAGGATGAGTATTTCAAAAGAGGCGAGACTTGACTAGTTTATCCAGATTAAGTTATCCAAAGAAAAAGTTCTGGAACTTTCTGAACAGACCTAGTTTAATGGAAATTCTATACAGTGTTAGGGCGTGTTCGCCATCTTGATCCTGTGGCAAATCATAGTTAAATAACTTAAAAGATGTCCTTATTACAAGAGAACATGAATGAGAAAGGTGAAACTTTTGTTAGTCAGTGAACAGGGAAGAAGACGCTATGGTCGGGGATTTTTGATCATCTTCTCTGCAATGTCATTTAGTTACATAGCATAGCCTGACAAGACGGCGGGGATGCGGCCACGCGACGAGCCATGTCCATAGTGAAAAGCATCCCTGACAATAGGCACGGTTATGGATCACTGATTTTATTAAACAAATAGTCTATAGATGGAGATAAATATATGTCCGTCCATATAACGTGTCGAAGCCTATACTTCGTATGCTATCATACGTTGACTTAAATTTGCCGACAAGGAGGGAAGCCGTCCGAATCCTGGTATGGCATATGTTGTTTTTCTGTTGAGGGGTGAAATAAACACACATAGCCAGCACATGACGTGGCGACAGCAGTGGCGAAGCGGCCTGTAGTCATCAGCCTAAAAACCCGTTGACTACCCCAGCAATTGGAAAAAGTCAAGAAAACTGCGGTTATCCTTAGGGCGTCGACACTGCCATAGAGCTTGTCTAGTGTTGGCACTGGTGATGGCCACATAACCTTTCTTTGGTTCTCGTATGTCGGGCTATTTGAGAGCTGATGTTCAGGGCCCATTTTCCGAGTTCCTCATGTGCATTTGTCAGCAGTAGCTATCTTCAGTTTATTGAATAGATGGTACCTCAGTTTGTTGTTATCTGTCCGGAGAGTCTGAAAACCATCACCTGCTCTCTCGTTCAACGGGTAATAAGTATAATTTCTTGTGTAGCCAGTTTGCTCTGTTTCCCATTTGCCTATGTATCTGCTCCTAATAAACCTTTTTGATTCTTCGTAGGTCACATTCACTAGTCTACCTATCTACAATATTGACACCCGACTGATTCGAACTATTCAATCAATTAGAATCTATCTTTCTGCTCCACGTGGAGCAGACGTTCAACAATTACACCCCCATATCAACACATGTTGACCTGCATAAACCTACTAAGCTTCTGTGGATTAAAGTCTGCCAATTGTATGTTATACTCGCTTGTTGCAGGATGTCTCCTTTTCAAGATGTTATCTTGTTTGGCAGTTGTTCTGTGTAATGCCCATGTATATCAGTCGTACGTTGCCACGTGTCTCGAACAGTTGGATCTGCCCTGCCATACATATACTGGATTAAGGTGGGAGCAAACAGAATAAATGATCAAAAGTCTCATCTTTCAGTTCCAGGAAATACCAGAGTCAACGCCACTTGAACCGCATCAATCCCCGGCACCCGCAATTGTGCAGACATTGCTCTCATTCTCATGAAACAGTTCGACATCGACTCGAGTTATAGGCGCTTGTGGACATGGGGAAAAGATTATTACAAGCACTGCCGACAATTACCAACACACTGTACGGAGCGGCGACACTACTGAAGAGGACCTGTATATATATTAGAATTGCATTGGGCTGCCAAGAGCAGGCTTGTTCAGCGGCTATGGGATAATAACAACAACGGCAACAATAAATGGTCAACATAGTTGTTCTTCAAAGTGAAAATGAAAGCCTCAGCTTAAATCAAAAGAGACTAGAAGTAATGGTAGTAACTAAGAAACATAAATCTCCAAAATGTTGAATAAAGGTTAACGAGACGGCACTTAACCGCATACATTCATTTCAATACTTGATCACGCACATTAGTTCTGAAAGGAGATGTAATTATGAAATAACGAACAGAACACAGCCAAGGCAAAAATCAGACTTCTAGACCACGGTGGGAATCTTGTGCAGCAAAATCTTATCACTGTTAAAAAGGAAGAGAGGTTTTGGATGCTACGTGGAACCAGTGCTGAGATACTACAGCGAGTCATGGACAATCTGCAGGAAAGCGCAGGGATCATTTGAGGCAACGGAAATGTGGTTTTACATGAAAAGGTTGAGAATTCCATGGACTGTAAGGAAAGCTGATAACGTGGTTCTTAACGAGGCACAGAAACAAAGACAGCGTATGGCAAACATCAGGACAAAACAATCATCGTTTTTGGGGCATTTTACGAGAAGAGGAGAGTTGGAACACACGGGTGCAATGGTCAGAATGGCTGGTAAGAGAGGCAGAGGAAGGTAAAAATAGAAAATATTGGGCAGTTTAAAGGAATGTTAATGGGAGGCGATCAACCGCGAATCTGAACACAGGTGCGGGTTATAAGAGGAGGTAGAGATTAATGATACGACAACCAAAAGTGAGACTTGATCCACGACAACCAAAAGTGAGACTTGATCTACGACAACCAAAAGTGAGACTTGATCCACGACAACCAAAATGGAGATTTGATGATGATGATTTGTATCATGTCCCGTTTATTGTACAATCCATTCGAGCCAGCTATAAATGTTAACTAACTTAAAGTTAAGAGATAGGAAGCGTGGAAAGGAGCTGGTAATCCATCCTCATAAACAGGTAATGGCCTCGTGCAGTGGCGTCTTTAGCACTTCATCACTGACAGCAGTGTCTGTGATAGGACTGCCTTAGGCATGTACATAGTGGGTGTGCGTGTGTGAGAGAGAGAGATGAACGAATTTACCAGATTAAAAGATCTATGTGTGAAACATTTCACATTGGAGCGTAGAATAATCACGGTCAGGGGAAACATATTGATCAAGGTAGGAGCGAAGAATTATCAGGGTCTGGTGAAATATACTGATCAAGGTAGGAAGGAAGAATAATCAGGATCGGGTGAAACAACTGATGAAGGTGGGAGCTAAGAATAATCAGGGTCGGGTAAAACATACTGATCAAGGTGGGAGCTAAGAATTATCGGGGTCGGGTGAACCATATTGATCAAGGTGGGTGCTGAATTCAAGTATTTTCAGTATTTATCCTTTGACATGATGAGGTTGTTAGCTTCACTGTTTATAGTACCTTAATTCAAAATGTGGGTATATACAGGATTGGGTCGCATTTGTTGGAAAGAGAAGAACATGTGGAGGTAATGAAAACGTTTATGGTGAAGAGAGAATGAATCCGGTAAGGCTAAACATCTTGACGAACGTCGCGTCAGGGTTAGGTACAAAATGCTGACCAAGACCACTATTTCTCTTCCATGTAGCGTTCCCTGGCTTTCAAGACAGTCTGGCTGACGAATATGTGGATGGACATGATCACTGTAATAGTGAGTCGCATAGATGTAGCCAAGTATAGCACAACCGCGTGCAGGTTCCGCAGTCCACCTTCATCAGCACGCACTGGATGTGAGGAAAGCTACTAAAACCCGCAAATTAATGCTCTTTTAGGGCCCACAAAAGAGTAAACATACTCATTGTAGACATTAGACAACAATCACAGAAATCAAGGTTAGAAGGTTAAGATGTTGCCCCCATAACAAGACATACATCCTTTTTGAAGACCATACTAGAGGGCACGGTGGAAGGCAGTCATCCAAAAGGCAAACAATGTTATAAGTGGACGGATAACCTCAGGAGATGGATTGGGAATAGCCTGTCAGATTGCACTATTACGTACAGATAGAGTACACTGGAAATCAACTACGGACGACCTTCTATGCGGAGATAGCACATGAACTAAACTTATTCACATTTTACAACAAGCTTGGAAGATGATAGAGGCCTCATTCGTTTCACTTGTTATGACGCATGAAAAAGAACAATAAAAACACCGATGAAATCAAACAAAACAAAACAGATTAAAAACAAAATCACAGCAGAAGGCAAAATGTCTGAACAAACAAAGAAAGAATGTCAAGCGACAAAGATGTCATACACCATCGTTACAAAAGAGTGATATGTCTTCATTGTTTTGAGGAACCAATTCACAACTAGCGCGGTGTGGTTTTTGCTGTTTATGGCTTTTGACACATGGCACGTAGATAAGAGTATCGTGTCTAGATTGTAGATCTTCAACAACAGATGGGAACTTTATATTCAGTTATTTCTATCAGATTTTAAAAAAAGTAGACTCAATTTACAGCAAAAACAACAAATGCCTTTGGAGATAATAGAAAACCAGAAAGTTGGATAAAACAAACTATTAGGGAGATAACTTAGTTCCATAAAACAAACCATTAGAAAGAGAGTAGAGTTGAATAGTACAGAACATTAAGGAGAGAGTTAAGTTAGATTGTACAGAACATTAGGGAGAGAGTTAAGTTGGATAGTTCGGAACATTAGGGAGAGAGTTAAGTTGGATAGTACAGAACATTGGGGAGAGAGTAGAGTTGGATAGTACAGAACATTAGGGAAAGAGTTAAGTTGGATAGTACAGAACATTAGGGAGAGAGTTAAGTTGGATAGTACAGAACATTATGAAGAGAGTTAAGTTGGATAGTACAGAAAATTAGGGAGAAAGTAGAGTTGGATAGTACAGAACATTAGGGAGAGAGTTAAGTTGGATAGTACAGAACATTAGGGAGAGAGTAGAGTTGGATAGTACAGAACATTATGAAGAGAGTTAAGTTGGATAGTACAGAACATTAGGGAGAAAGTAGAGTTGGATAGTACAGAACATTAGGGAGAGAGTAGAGTTTGAAAGTACAGAACATTAGGGAGAAAGTAGAGTTGGATAGTACAGAACATTAGGGAGAGAGTAGAGTTTGAAAGTACAGAACATTAGGGAGAGAGTAGAGTTGGATAGTACAGAACATTATGGAGAGAGTAGAGTTGGATATAACAAACCATTGAAGAGAGAGACTAGAGTTAGATAGAACGAACCATTGTAAAAAGAGTAGCATTGAATAAACAGACCACCAGGAAGAATGTACAGTTGGACAAAAGAGAACATTAGGGAAAGAATAGAGTTGGATAGAACATACTATCAAGGAGAAATTAGAGTTGCGTAAAACAAACAATCAGAAAGGGAGTAGGGCTGGATAGAACAAACCATTATGGAGAGAGTATAGAGTTGTATAGAACAAACCATTAAGGAGAGAGTATAGAGTTGTATAGAACAAACCATTATGGAGAGAGTATAGAGTTGTATAGAACAAACCATTATGGAGAGAGTATAGAGTTGTATAGAACAAACCATTATGGAGAGAGTAGAGTTGGATAGAACAACCCATTAGCAAGAGAGTAGAGTTGGATAGAACAACCCATCAGGAACTGTTAACAAGTACAACCAGATATGATATGAGAAATATGGGAATGCGTGAAAGAAGATATGTCCAAGCAGGGGACATGACCAAAAAGGGGACATGACAATAAGGGGACATGACAATATGGGGACGACCAAAAAGGGGAAATGACAATTAGGGGACATGACCAAGCAGGGGTCATAACCAGGACAAGGACATGATCAAGAAGGGGACATGACCAAGAAGGGAAATGAACAAAATGAGAAAATGACCAAGCGAAGGCCCTGACCAAAATTAGGAAATGACCAAAATGAATAAATGAACAACATGAGGAAATGTTCCAAATGAGGAAATTACCGAAATGAGGAAGTGACCAAAATGAGGAAATGACCAAAATGAGGAAATGACCAAAATCAAGAAATGGTCAAAATTAGGAAATGACCAAAATTAGGAAATGACCAAAATGAGGAAATGATCAAAATCAAGAAATGGTCAAAATTAGGAACTGACCAAAATGAAGAAAAGACTAAAATGAGGAAATGACCAAAATCAAGAAATGGTCAAAATTAGGAAATGACAAAATGAGGAAATGACCGAAAACAGGAAATTAACCCCCAAAAATGGTCATCCCCAAAATTAGGAAATGACCAAAAAGAGGTCATGACCAAAATGAGGAAATTCAAGATGGAGAAAAGACCAAAAAGAGGACATGATCTGGAGAATAAATCTACCAAGAAAAAGTAAGAAAGAAGAAGCCAAGTTTATTTAATTAAAATGAAAGAAGACAGTTCAATGACAACTGACATTAGCCATAAGTGAAACAATATAACCAGACTTAAGTAGATTAGAAACGACCAGTGTAGAGAAGAACCAAACGAATCGTGGTCGACCAACCACAATAAACGATACCACTCCAACTCTGATTAGCTGAGATCAAAAACCAGAAATAATTCATATGTCATTTTTTGTATTATGCATATTACCGGGCCGCTTAATTCGTTTCCCGCGACAGCTTTAAAAACAAATTTACAAATAATTAATTCAAATATTCTTGCAAAATGCAAATTGTACACCGAACAAGAGAATAGTAACAATGAGGAGAGGTTAGGGTGCCAGTCACTTCACCAAGTTACACGGGTTTGAAACTTTGTTGCGGTAAAGGTTTTTCCGGTCGGGCGTTAGCAAAACACATAGGCTGTATATTCTTCGGCGACAGCAGGTACAATCTACCTTTATTACTCAGCTTTATTAGTTGCTCATCGCAAGCGAGGATGGCGACATTGTCACGCAGTTGTGTCTTGATGATGTAACGCGCTGTATTTGAATAATAGGGAAGAAGAAATTGCGCTGGTCATCAACCTTATCCTCTAGTCCCCAGCTATATTGGACCAGTGGCAAGATATAGGACAAGACGACTTGATGTAATTCAGGATGCAATTTCTATGGTCCTAATTCCAATCAGACCAGGGATCGCTTGAAACTTACTGGATTCGATCGCGCACCGTATCTGTTCATAGCTTTCAAAAGGTGATTGCCTTACCTCTCGAACACAGAGACCACCGACTCAACACTATAAAATCACCATAGTAATAAAAACCATAGCAACGATAGTTATGTCAAGTGTTTACAGTTCTGCGGAAATGACGTCAGAATCATTGTATGCTTTGTCAGGGGCAGCTAACTTACTTACTTCCCATGTCCGGCATCTTCACAAATTGTTCGACTACAAACATCCATTGCCACATACGTTCTTCAATTGTTAATGGGTTCCTGGATTCTGGAACAGTTAAGCTGGTGTATTGGTTCCTAGATGGCCACATCATTATCATCATGCGGCATGTCTTTGACTGAGCCTCGCTCTCGTGTCAATCATTCGATAGGAATCTCGACCAGCAGTAATTATACCCCTATGCTCCATGTTCATGTTTAGAGTATCCCCGATGTCATGTGTCCATCTACTCCTTGGTCGGGGCCTCTGCCTTGTCTTCCTCCAGAACTGCTTCCTCCGGGCCGTCATAGCGCTTGATGTGGCCGAAAATCCTCAGTTTCCGAGACATACCGTGGTTTTTAAGCCAGGCCTCTTCGACACCCAGATCTTGCCGGGTGGCTTTATTTGTTATTTTCTTTACCCAAGATATTTTTGGATTCTTCTGTAGAATTTGTGTCCTCTTTCTTAATACTTGTGTGATGGTCCATCACTCGCATCTGCACACTTCCACCAGAAATACGCATGATCTTCAATTCTAATTCTTTGTTAGTATTGTGCAACATACACGACATAAATCGTCGTTCGGTTATCCCAATTGGAAAACTCTGATTTAAATTAGCCGTTGTCCAGATGAAGGCCGCGATAGTGCAGTGGTTAGTACCCAGGCACAGCGAATTGGAAATAAAGGCGGCAGCGTGATGCTGACCACATAATCCATTATGTGAAGTGCGTTACAAAAAAATATGGTCCTAACACGATCTTTCCTATGTGCCGCGTGGCCTGATGAGAATCTTTGCCCGGATGCGTGTTCTATTTCTCATATTTGCTCTCCCAATAATCTCTAGACAGATACACCTGTGTACATATGCTCCACTAGCATCCCCCCTCCCCCTTCTCATCCCCAGTTGAGACTTGGTACTCTGAAATCGCCAACACTTTATCCACAGCACCAGTATATTTACCTTCCCCTTATGGAAGACCAGTAAGTAAAGTTAGTAGCATGTTCTTTGCAGAACGTCGCTTCTTACGACAGCCGACCTATTTGGCTGGTATGTCTTGGCTTGGCTTCGTTCGTTCTCAATCTCCTGCTACGAAACCTTGAAAGGGCTAAAGTAGCAAGATGTAGTACAGAGAACGGAATGCGTTGTGTGTAAGTTTACAGCTTGACTGCGATATTTGCACCTTTTGGTCCAACACATCCGACTTCAGCAAGCATTTTTTGAGTACCGGGTTAGCATTCCCTCTTCGATCCCTTCTCCTTAGCCAGTCTACCTTGTTGCAGCCTGTTATCCAGGATCACCGCGTGAATGGTCTTGGCAGCTCTGGTTCGCTGGCCCTGACGCTAGCAGTCAGCTATGGGTGGCTGACCGCTGCAGCTCATACGCTTTCTGGCTGTTTTAAGTTTCTTGGCAAGTGTGCAGTATGGTAGATTGCCATTACTTTCCGTACGCGGAGGAGCGGGGGGAAAAATCATGTCTGGACACGAGCGTGATTCGAAACGGGTGCATTGGGATTGTGAAACGGACGCGTCGCCGCTGTGTCACGCAGCCTCCATTATGGTACGATAAATCTAAAGCGCCTTGACGCCTATAAATGTGATTGCGTCGCTTAATATTTCAGAACAAGCGTCGCATTTACTCACACACTTTCCTCCACCGCTCCATTTTATTCCAGACTGCTTTAGAAGACTTGGTGAAGTAAGAGTTTTTTAGTTCAGTTTAAAATCGCCATTTCCATGGCAAACGCTGCTGTCACGGATGAAGATAACTCTTCAGGTACTACACCACAGCCTATGTCAGGACGGGTGGCCAGTTTCTTTCCTTGCTGTCTTAACTGTCCCCAACTCATACTTCAGGTACCGATTTACAGCTGGGTCGACTCTGAAGGAGAAGTTGTACAAGACACGAACTACGACCCAGATTTTGCATTTCCGTCCGTCAACTCGAACCGCTGAGACGCTAGTCTAGTAAGTCAGCTCACTGTCCTCAGTTTCCAACGTACCAGATTCAAATCACGTCGCGTCAAATGTCTTCCTCTTTGTCGTTCGTTCTCTCACCTCCCGCTGCAAAGCCCTGAACTTTCTCTCATTCCCCCTTTCAAGCAATGGACGTTCTCTCACTTCCGCTACCAAGCCCTGAACATTCTCTCATTCCCGCTACCAAGCCCTGAACGTTCTCTCACTCCCGCTACCAAGCCCTGGACGTTCTCAAAATCCCGATACCAAGCTGTGAAAAGGGCTTCCAAGTAGCAGGATGTAGTCCAGAGAACTGAATGTGCTGTGTCATAGTTTAAAACATGACTGCAATATTTGCACCTGTCGGTCAGACAAATCCGACATTAGCATGGCATTTTTGGGTACCGGATTAGCCTTCTCTCCTCGATCCCTTTTCCATTATCAGTTTGCACTGTTGCAGCCAGCTATCCAGGATCACCGCGTGGAGGTGGACAATGATCTTTGCAGCTCTGGGTCACTGGCCCTGACGCTTGTAGTCAGCGTTGGGTTGCTGATGGCTACATCTCATGCACTGCTTCACATCTTGATCCCGTTGCCGATGGCTACATCTCATGCACTGCTTCACATCTTGATCCCGTTGCTGATGGCTACATCTCATGCACTGCTTCACATCTTGATCCCGTTGCTGATGGCTACATCTCATGCACTGCTTCACATATTGATCCCGTTGCTGATGGCTACATCTCATGCACTGCTTCACATCTTGATCCCGTTGCTGATGGCTACATCTCATGCACTGCTTCACATCTTGATCCCGTTGCCGATGGCTACATCTCATGCACTGCTTCACATATTGATCCCGTTGCTGATGGCTACATCTCATGCACTGCTTCACATCTTGATCCCGTTGCTGATGGCTACATCTCATGCACTGCTTCACATATTGATCCCGTTGCTGATGGCTACATCTCATGCACTGCTTCACATCTTGATCCCGTTGCCGATGGCTACATCTCATGCACTGCTTCACATCTTGATCCCGTTGCTGATGGCTACATCTCATGCACTGCTTCACATCTTGATCCCGTTGCTGATGGCTACATCTCATGCACTGCTTCACATATTGATCCCGTTGCTGATGGCTACATCTCATGCACTGCTTCACATCTTGATCCCGTTGCTGATGGCTACATCTCATGCACTGCTTCACATATTGATCCCGTTGCTGATGGCTACATCTCATGCACTGCTTCCCATCTTGATCCCGTTGCTGATGGCTACATCTCATGCACTGCTTCACATCTTGATCCCGTTGCCGATGGCTTCATCTCATGCACTATTCCGCCACTTGATCCCGTTGCTGACAGCTACATCTCATGCACTGCTTCCCATCTTGATCCCGTTGCTGACAGCTACATCTCGTGCACTGCTTCACATCTTGATCCCGTTGCCGATGGCTACATCTCATGCACTATTCCGCCACTTGATCCTGTTGCTGACGGCTACATCTCGTGCACTGCTCCACATTTTGATCCAGTTGCTGATGGCTACATCTCATGCACTGCTCCACACTTGATCCAATGTCTGATTTCACAGAGCGAGATTGTCGTGCTGTTTTTTCATGATATGATCTGTTCACCCATATGACCCATCTGAAAATGGGTAGCTGACGAAGTCAGGGGAAAATTTCGAAGCCGGCACTTTGAGGAATGAAACGGAAATGAACACATATGGCAGCACCCAGGTACAATGAAGTCGATTCTTTGAGCACTTTGTTCAGTTTCCATAAGTAGTTCTCAGGTAATACCAAATGTGTCACTTCATGTGGAAGATATTCTAGAGAGGAAAAACGTAGGGTCAAGCAGTTGGAATATATGCCATCTGACCTAGCAGACACGAGTTTAAATCCTCGATAACAGATTAATGTTTGCTTCTCTTTTTGGTGGGTTTTTTCGTGTTGAAAGCTGCTTGTGATGAGTTGTGTACAGCGACTCTTCATACATGCCAATGATTGTTTTTTTTTTGTGTTTTTTTTCGTACGCTTATGTCTCTAATCCCCAAGGTGGTGTGCGTTGCACTGTGGTCTTTATTTTGCGCCTGTCGGCCCAGTGCATCCGACTTCAGCATGCATTTTTTGTAAGGGTCTGCTTCCTCCTGCATTTTCTAAGGGTTTGCTTCCCCAGGGTAACGGCCGGTGCTGTTATGGGGATCGATCTCATCACCTTCCGGTTGTGAGTCGTGCCACTTAACCACTAGGCCACGCCGTCCCCCCAACGAGTAGGGAAGAAGGTTAGCCGACGTCCTCCTGACAGTAGTGCACTAAGAAGCTCCTCAGTCAGTTCGCCAATTTGGGGATTACATTGTCGATCCCCACCTACTTGCCTTTGAGTGCTGTGGCACAGCCTGTTTCTAGGACCATCGCCAAAGACATGGGACGGGGGTGATGATCAATATGTTTCACCTGATCTTGATTACACTTCTATTGGAGGTCAAAATTAACCTGGCCTGTTCACTTAGCAGCGACGGCAGGTGCAAACGGCATTTATTCCCCATCCCTATAAATCCTTCTGGTGAACCTCACCAATGGATTACACACCGTATTTATATATTTTATTGCCTCTTATTATATTTGCTTTTTTCGTGTGTTTTTTTACTTATATAAAACGCTACTTTCATGTTGCATTTTTAATCCGTTCGTGCTGAAAGTAGCCTCAATGTAGATCCTGGATTTCTATTCAGGAAACAAAGAACTGGCCCAATGTAATAATACGATAACATCGTCTTCAGGTGACAGAACATGGTCTTAGATTTTTCTGGAATAATTTCTCTTGGTAATGTCTTCATTTTTACATTCTTTTCTTGGTGATGTCGCTTTCTTGGTAGTGTACCCTTCTTGGTAATGTCGTCTTCTTGGTAATGTCTCCTTCTTGGTAATGCCCCATTCTTCGTAATGTCCCATTTTCGGTATAAATCCCCTTTTTTGAAATGTCCCCGTCTTGGTCAAGTCCCCTTCTTGGCCAAGTCTCCTCCTTGGTCAAGACCCCTCCTTGGGCAAGTCCTGCCCTTGGTTGTCCCTTTCCTGGTCAAGTCCCCTTCTTTGTCATTTCCCCTCTTGGTCATATCGTTCTACTTGGTCAAGTTTCTTTCTTGGTCTGGTCATATCATCCTCTTTGTCAAGTTCCTTCCTTGGTCTGGTCATATCCTCCTCCTTGATAAAGTTCTTTTGGTCATATTCTCCGCCATGGTCAAGTCCTCTTCTAAGTCAAGTCACTTCTTGGTTATGTCCTCCTTCTTGATCATATACTCTTTCTTCGTCTAGTCTCCTTCTTGGTCAAATCCCCGTCTTGGTCATGTCCTCCTATTTGGTCAAGTTCCTTTCTTGGTCTGGTCATATCCTCCTTCTTGGACAAGTCCTCTACTTGGTCATATATTCCCTTCATGGCCATGTCCTCTTTCTTGGTCATATTCTCTGTCTTAATCAGTTCCTTTCTTGGTTAAGTCCCCTGCTTGGTCAAGTCCCCTTGTTTGGTCACGCCCCCTTTCTCGGTCCAATCCGCTACTTGGTCAAATCCTCTTCTTGGTCAAACCCCTTTCCTTGTCAAATCCCCATTCTTGATCATGTCCTGACCAACGTGACGGCTTCATCAAAGAAACCAAAGCGCCACAGAAACATCCATTGCAAACGCACATAAACACAATGACATATGCTTTCAGCAAGAAAGCTACCTGCAGTGTGGATGCTCAGCTCCACCTGGAACATGTAAGGAGCGATAGTGAGATTATGACATTTTTTTTTTAATGATTCTCTATTTAAACTGTTCATGTTATAATATGCATTTCTTTGATATTTTTTTTTATTATTGTACCTTTCTTTAAATTGAATTTTCCATGTCTTATTCTGCCAGCTTCCAATACACCGACATGCCATGCCCATCAGAGCGTGGCTGTATTTTTTTAAGAATCGCATTTCCACTATGCATTTCCTTTCCTGGAATTTGAGAACTTAGCAGAATGATAAATAGGATGTTGGAGAAAGAAATAAAGAACATCATCAATGGATAAGGACAGGAACAAGTAAGAGGAAACCAAAAACAACAGAAAAGAGAACTCGTTACGACTAACACGTTTTACACAGGGGCATAGTAAAATTACTTGTTCTTTGTAAAGAAAGTAAAATTAGCAATGCAATTACCAGACATGAACTTGTGTATGGGTATACAAATAACAGAGCCTTTAAGGCACAGGTCTCTTGTGAAAAAAGGCCCGTCTTCAAGACATCGATAATGCATAAACTCATGTTTTCAAGTCGTAGAAGTAAAATAAATATATAGCATGCCCACTTTGCGGCAACTGCAAGCGCAGGCAGCATTTACTCCCAAGCCCTGTGCATCCCTTGATGACACAGGTAATGGGAAAACACCATAATGAAAGGTAATGGAATTATAACAAAAAATATACCTCAAAGATAATGAAGATTTGTGAGGAACGACACCATTTTAACAATTGCTGTTTTGCGCCATTTGACATTTATGTGTGTTAACGTCGCTTCGTTCGTTTTATTGTGTCGTTAGTCGTTGATATGTCCCTTTTTACAGTGGCATTATTTATCTTTCATAGAATCCCAACTTTAAATAATGTGTTCGCTAATCAGGGTTGCCCTAGTGAGTTCCTAGCACAATTAAACGAGGAAAGTCAGTAAGTAGGTCATAAACTGCTTTAGGATAGCTGAACAATGTAGTTTGTAGTTTCTAAAAGTGTATTTAGGTGACGGCAACATCCAGTTTTGTGGATATTGTAGGTAGCAGATGCTAGACGTTGCATGCAAGTGCGCAGTAGAAATACAAAATGGCGTCGGGTTCACAGAGTGTGCATTATGACTTTCTGCAAAGGATATTGGATAGGGAAATGCTTGTTTTTGTGGTGAGAAGTGTTTGTTGCCTAAAACGGTGCATGACTGGGCCGTTGCATGTTCTCAAGGACGCTCAAAATATACTGATGAAGCCTGACCTGGTCGTCCTGTTCAGGTTGCAACAGAAGCATCTGTGCGGTGGGTCGGGGGAGATGACTCAACCTGTCAGGCGAGGAACGATAGACAGTGTAGAACCAGCAATATGGTGTTCGCATGTTTTAGCTTACATAATAATTCATGATCGATTGAATTTCACTAAAGTGTGTTTTCACGGTGGTATCCAGACAACTGACTGACGAACACAAAATGAACCGATCGGGTCTATCTTTGTTGCATTTCTGTCGGTAATGCAGATAAAGGAGATGATACGCAGAACAGAGTTGTTCTTTGGGACCGATTCTTCTTCTTCGTTCGTTCTCAATCTCCCACTACCAAACACTGAAAGGGCTTAAGTAGCAGAATGTAGTCCAGAGAACGGTATGCGTTGTGTCGTAGTTTACAGCTTGACTGCGATATTTGCACCTTTCGGTCCAACACATCCGACTTCAGCAAGCATTTTTTGAGTACCCGGTTAGCATTCCCTCTTCGATCCCTTCTCCTTAGCCAGTCTGCCCTGATGCAGCATGTTATCCAGGATCACCGCGTGGAGGTGTAGAAGGGTCTTGGCAGCTATGGTTCGTTGGCCCTGACGCTAGTAGTCAGCTATAGGTCGCTGACCACTGCAGCTCATGTGCTGCTCAGCATCTTGATCCCGGGGACCGATTCAGAAATGATGAAAAGCTTCAATGTGAAGTGCAAATATGGCTCAAACAGCAGATTAAACACGTACATGCTGCAGGTTTTGCTGGACTGATACAGCTATGAGATGTCCTGTCAATGTTGGTGGAAATTATGTTCAGAAATAAGGGACAATTTAGTGAAATAATATATTGTTTTCAAGTTCGTATCATTTCTTTTAAATGGCCATGTGTGACCTATTAACTGACTTGTACTCGTTAGTATAGAAGCCTTAATTATCTTGTCTGGATCACTAGGGTTCGACTCTACCCCCGACTCATTATCTTTGTGGGTTTTTTTTTAACTCTGTCCAATGTTGTTCTAAATACTTGCCTTCATCTTCTACTGTCATTCGCTAGTTATTTTACTTCCCCGCTTTTTTCCTTCTTGGTTTGTTTCAATTCAGTGCGTGTTTAATTGCATTATTATGTTTCTTCTGTATAATCTAATCGAAACATCTCTACTTTTCATACGTTCTTCCCTACCATATCCATCTCCACTGCGCTATCCATCTCGATTGGCCTATCCATCCCCTGTCCTATCCATCTCCACTATCTTATCCATATCCACTGCCCTATCCATCTACATTGCCATATCTATATCCACTGCCCTATCCATACCTACTGCCCTATCCATCTACATTGTCATATCTATATCCACTGCCCTATCCATACCTACTGCCCTATCCATCTACATTGCCATATCTATACCTACTGCCCTATCCATAACCAATGTCCTATCCATCTACATTACCATATCTATATCCACTGCCCTATCCATCTACATTGCCATATCTATACCTACTGCCCTATCCATAACCAATGTCCTATCCATCTCCACTGTCATCTCCAACTTTGCTGCCATATCCATATCCACCCACCTATACATTTACACTGCCCTATCCATATACACCTACATATCCATATCCACCCACCTATCCATCTCCATTGTCCTATCCATATCCACCCACCTATACATTTTCACCCACCTATCCATCTGAACTACCCAATCCATATCCTTTGTTCTATCCTTCACCACTGTCCCATCAATGGCTACTGTGTATAACCACAAGCTCAATTTCCCAAAGACGTGTTAACGTCACATTTGAGCGTCAATAATCAAAATAATCCATAACTCAAAACGGCAGTAATTCACAACATCCGTATTCAAAACAGTCAGATATTCAAACCGTCGGGTATTTGAAACGTCAGGTATTCAAAACGACAGGTATTTAAAACGTCAAGTATTTAAAACGTCAGGTATTTAAAACGACAGGTATTTAAAACGTCAGGTATTCAAAACGTCAGGTATTTAAAACGTCAGGTATTCAAATCGTCAATAATTCCAAACCACCTGTCTTCATTTTCCTAAACAGTATAATGGCTCTGATCCGTGTGGTGGCAGAGCACTTGCTTTTCAAGGCAAAGGTTAGGGGTTCAACTCCCATTTCAGTCAACCTATCTGTTTAGGGGATTCAATTGTAAATGGGTTCTCGATCTACGGCTAGGGAAGGAAAGGTATCGATGAAGGGAAATGGTCATCCCCACTTTACACAAAGGTGTGGCTTAGTGCAATGACGTCTATAACATTCATCCCCGACGGCAGTTTCTGCTACGGAACTGTATCCTTATAATATTTTAGTTAAAAGAATGCGCTGCTTTGTTAGCGCTGTTTTGGTAGTTATGACGCTGAAGGTTACACTTTTTTAAATCGACATCGTAAAAAAAAAGAGGACTGTATTTGTATTTTATTTCTCGTAGTGCAATTTGTGTTTGATAATTATGATATGAAGATGAAATTTAGTCCGTAACACCTGATCGCCGACGACAGTATCTGAAATAAGAAAACCAACATAATGAACACTGAGAAGTGAGGCGTTCGCCTCTCAAGACACAAAGCCAATGAAAGCGACCCACTGAATGTCTGAATTCTGTTAACGTCAAGCGTCATCTGCTCTCAGTTAGAGGTAAGATCTGTGCCCGGTCTTATCGGAGATGCATGATAAACTCGGAGACTTATATACGCTATGCAAATCATTTGGCGGTTGCAAATCGAAAGAAGCTGGCTGTTAACCGCTGTCCGGACAGGCATTCGAAATGAAACGAAAATCCTTTTCAAAAGTTTCCTGCATGAGTATTGAATGGATACGGCTTCTACATCATCATTCTTCTTCTTCGTACGCTGTCAGACGTCAACTTGAATTTGTTCGAAGAAAGCAGCTGTTATCCTGAGGCTGTCGACACTGCCATAGATGGCCACGTGTGCTTTCTCTGGTCCTCGTATGTCAGGCAATTTTGAGGCAGATGTTCAGCGGTATTTTCCCTGTACCACAGGTGCATTCATCAGTGCCACCTATTTTCAGTTTATTGAATAGGTGGTACCTCAGTCTGTTGTGGCCTGTGCGGAGTCTGAAGACCACGACCTGCTCTTTTCTGTTCAACTGGTGATAGGCATCATTTTTTGTGTGTACTACATCATTCAAAACAACAGATCGATGACCTTTTTTGCACATTTGACTACAAGTATATACAAAAAGCAGGACCTCTGCACCCATGGGTCGCGACCCTAATTAGGGTTTTTCTGTGGTGTCGCCAGTGCACTGAAAAAATATTTATTTTAAAGAAAATATTTTTAATCGATGTCTTACAATTTGAATAAAAACATAATTACTAAATATCGAATAAACCCAATACAAATATGAGTATTTTGATAATTTGTGTTCCCAGTCGATCCACTGAAGCGACCCATAGTCACATACATCAACTCGCAGACTTCAGAGTTTTCAAAATAAGCAATTTTGGGGAAACAAAAAATATTACGCCATTGCGTGCCGCACGGAGATTTGTTTACGTAAGCGAATTCCGAGAAAGATAATCAATCGTATTTTTCAGCCATCAATCAAATGCGTAATTGCGTAATCCAAAAATGTGTCGTAAGTTAAAATTATAATGAATTATATTATACTGAATAATCTGTATTCTGTGATTTTTTTTTCTTTTACCCTATGAAAAATCCTGTCTATAAATGTACCGGGGTCGTGTGTCACTTTGTTTCTATATAATGGGGTGGCGACTCGAAAAGGTAGAAAACTGGTGGAGTAGAAGATGTGCGACTATTGGAGCTGCAATGAGGTCTTTAACACTGCAGCAGGGCAGACTGGCTAAGGAGAATGGATCGAAGAGGGAATGCTAACCCGGTACTAAAAAAATGCTTGCTGAAGTCCGATATGATGGACCGAAGGGTGCAAATATCGAAGTCAAGCTGTAAACTACGACACAACGCATTCCGTTCTCTGGACTACATTCTGCTACTTAAGACCTTTCAGGGTTTGGTAGCGGGAGATTGAGAACGAACGAAGCCAAGCCAAGCCAAGCCAAACACTTCATCCTCAACAACTAATTAAAATAAGGCGAGGCTGCAGCGGTTCTGTGGATGTGTATAATGGGGAAAAAAACTGAAAAAAAAATTAGTAAAAGTTGATTAAGGTTGAGCTTAATCAAAATTTAAAAATGGGTATGGTCAGATACCGCACCGAGACGAGAACACAAACAAAACCTACGTTACGACCAATAGGCCTTCATCAGGGACAGCAACACTGAACTAACAAATCAACATATAAGAAAAAATGGTCAAATCATCGGTTTCAGGTGGGAGACGCTTTCTGTCTAAGCGACCGGTCGTGCCAAGTACTCGATAGAAACTGAAATAGGAGCGGTCAAACAAAAAGTGGCGGAATATGCCTGATAAGCCAAACGTGGCCAAATAGTGGTCCAGATAGGAGAACAATGAGAAGGTAATATAAGCCGGGAGGGCGTGATATTGATATAAGAGAGGGGGGAAGAGAACTGATGGAAGAATTGGGGAGGCGGGGGGGGGGGGGGGAAGGAAGACAAATAGATGGGGGCCAGTGTGAGGGTTTAAGAAAAAGTATGGAAGATATTTATACCATGTGGTTGGAGACAGCCCATACTCGAGATAAGTCTGTTCTCAAGGGCGAATCGATGACGATCGTCAGAGAAGCACGAAACTAGACCAGTGACACTGACGTCAGCCATACCCCGGTGCTCAGGACCATTGAAGTGGCTGGCAATTGGGGAACAAGTGCTGTTTGCGGATGTCGTTGAGGTGTTGGCGGAAACGCTCCCGTAGTTCCATACCAGTTTCCCCAATGTAAGTCATACCACACTGGCGGCAGATGATGGAATAGATGAGGTTACGAGATTTGCATGTGAACCCCTCTTTGATGAAGAATTCAGCCTTAGGAAAGGTAATGGAGCGAGAAAAGATGACATGAGGGCAGGTAACACAGCCACGTGTATTTTTGCACGGCCTGGTGCCTGGGAGGCTATGAGGGCTGGTGTGTAGGCGACTACTGACCAGCAAGTCCCTCAGGTTCCTGTCACGCTTGTAGGCGACAAGGGGAGGATCGGGAAAAACTTCGCGAGTGGCAGGATCAGAGTGAAGGATAGGGAGATGGCGGAATAGGATATCCCGGACAGAGACGCTGTGAGGGTGATAGGTGAGGACGAGTTTCACACGGTCAGAGGGAGGACGGCGGGTGGGAGTGAGGGAGTCTTGGCGGGAGATAAGAAGAACCCGCTGAAGAGCGGAGGAGAGAGTGGTCTCAGGGTAGAGTCGCTTGCGGAAGAAGTCAAGCATCTCGTGGGCCCTGAGAAGGAAGTCGTCGTCATCCTGACATAGGCGTCGGAGGCGGAAGAAAGGAAGCGAATCGCGGCAGGATAGGGGATGGGAGGAAGTGTAGAGGAGGTAGTTGTGAGCGTCAGTGGGTTTGTAGTAGACAGTGGTGGAGAGGCCTGAAGGGCAGATAGAGACAGTGATGTCCAGAAAGTGGACAGACGTGAGGGAAATGTCAGACGTGAACTTGATCGAGGGATGGAAGTCGTTGATAAAGTTGAGGAGATCCTTCTCCGACATGTCAGTCATACCAATCCCATCGTCGATGTATCGATAATACATCAAAGGAAAGGGGCCCTGGAATTGAAGCCAGATCAAGTGTTCCAGGTGACCCATGAACAGGCATGCGTAGCTGGGGCCCATGCTGGTGCCCATAGCCACACCGCTGATCTGGTCGAAGAACTGGCCATTGAATTCAAAGGTATTGAGAGTAAGAACGAGTTCTGCTAGACGGACGATGGCAGACGTGGATATGGATGGGTTAACCCTTCGGTCAAGGAAGAAACGGAGGGCCAATAAACCATCAGAGTGGGGGATCGAGGTGTACAGTGAACAGACATCAAGTAGGAAGAGACGATAGGTATGGTCAGGGGAGAGGACAATGGTAGAGAAAGTGGTTAAGGCGTGGTTGGTGTCCTTAAGAAATGTGGGAAGACTCTCCACCATAGGTTGGAAGACACTATCCAGGAAGTCTGATACCAGTTCGGTGGGACAGGAACAGGCAGAGACAATAGGGCGACCTGGGTTGTCGGGCTTATGAATTTTAGGCAGCATGTAGAAAGAAGGCTTACCCAGACAACTGTCAAAGATTCGGTAGCGCTCTTCGGGAGGAGATGTCGTTTGGTCATATCAAGGATGGTGGTAGAGACCTCCTTGTTAAAACGGACAGTGGCATCATCGGCGCGCGGTTTATAGAAAGAAGGATCAGATAGTTGAAGACTGCCCTCCTGAACATATAAATCCTTGCGCCAAACCACCACTGCTCCCCCCTTATCAGCAGGTTTAATCACGAGATCCCTACGCCGACTAAGGCTAGCCAGAGCACAAGCCTCGGTATGGGAAATGTTCGAATAACGCAAGCGCCGAGGGCAGTAGGCCTTGATATCGCGAAGAGTAGTTTTAATATAGAGGTCTAAGGCACGGGATCGGCCAGGAGGAGGAGTCCAGTCAGATTTACGATGGGAATAGCTGGAGAAAGGGTCATCGGGGTCAGGAAAAGAGCAAGAGTTGGGATTGTTTTGGTACCATTGTCTAAGACGTAGGCGGCGATGATAGGCATGCACATCCTTGAGAACAGAGTATTGGTCAATGGAGGGCTGGAGGGGGACAAAGTTAAGGCCTTTGCTGAGAACTGATATTTCACTCTCAGTCAGAGGAAGATCAGAGGGGATACAGACCACTTGATGGCGCGAATCAGTGGACGAGGAGGAAGGAGGGGTAGGAGGACGGAGACGAGTAAGCTTGTCCTTCTTGCGAGCAGACAAGAAGTCGTATAACTGACGATTGAGTGTATGAATAATGTAGTTATACAGAAGATAGTGCCGCATTTCGTGTAAAGAGAAACAAACAATAATGTTTGTGTGTGTTTGTGCAAAAATACACGTGGCTGTGTTACCTGCCCTCATGTCATCCTTTCTCGCTCCATTACCTTTCCTAAGGCTGAATTCTTCATCAAAGAGGGGTTCACATGCAAATCTCGTAACCTCATCTATTCCATCATCTGCCGCCAGTGTGGTATGACTTACATTGGGGAAACTGGTATGGAACTACGGGAGCGTTTCCGCCAACACCTCAACGACATCCGCAAACAGCACTGGTTCCCCAATTGCCAGCCACTTCAATGGTCCTGAGCACCGGGGTATGGCTGACGTCAGTGTCACTGGTCTAGTTTCGTGCTTCTCTGACGATCGTCATCGATTCGCCCTTGAGAACAGACTTATCTCGAGTATGGGCTGTCTCCAACCACATGGTATAAATATCTTCTATACTTTTTCTTAAACCCTCACACTGGCCCCCATCTATTTGTCTTCCTTCCCCCCCCCCCCCCCCCGCCTCCCCAATTCTTCCATCAGTTCTCTTCCCCCCTCTCTTATATCAATATCACGCCCTCCCGGCTTATATTGCCTTCTCATTGTTCTCCTATCTGGACCACTATTTGGCCACGCTTGGCTTATCAGGCATATTCCGCCACTTTTTGTTTGACCGCTCCTATTTCAGTTTCTATCGAGTACTTGGCACGACCGGTCGCTTAGACAGAAAGCGTCTCCCACCTGAAACAGATGAGTTGACCATTTTTTCTTATATGTTGATTTGTTAGTTCAGTGTTGTTGTCCCTGATGAAGGCCTATTGGTCGTAACGTAGGTTTTGTTTGTGTTCTCGTCTCGGTGCGGTATCTGACCATACCCATTTTTAAATTTTGATTAAGCTCAACCTTAATCAACTTTTACTAGTTTTTTTTCATGTTTTTTTCCCATCCTCAACAACTGCTAGTGGACAAATTAGCGCTAGGATTTAAAGAAAGGTTAGCAGACACTTTCGCTGGGAAAGATTTTGATTGGTAAAAGGGTCTAAAAGTAGATAATGTAGTTGGGGTTGAAGTATTGTGACCTTATTGTACCAGGTCTTAGATTTTGTGAGGTGGAAGGTCTAGAATATATTGTAGTTGAGAATGATGTGTTGAGATCTAACTTGTACCAGGTCTTAAATTCTGTGAGGTTGGAGGTCTAATAAAGGTTACTATATTTGTAGTAGTATTAAGACCTTGTTGTACCAGGTCTTAAATTCTGTGGGGTGGGAGGTCTAATACAGATTACTATAGTTGAGGATGAAGTGTTTGAGACTATTTTGCACGATGACCTACGTTTTCGTTAGGTTGGTTAGTCCTATAGGGGCCACTCATGAGAGACCTCCATGAAATTTGGGCATTTTTACTGACCTTCACCTTCATCATGTCCTCCTCTGCCCATTTGCATAACCCTCCCCTCTCTAATGTCCTCATCTGTCCATTTATGATTGACCCTCCCCTCTCTAACGTCCTCCTCTGTCCATTTTTGATTCACCCCCTCCCTCTGCATCTCTCTCTCTCTCTCTCTCTCTCTCTCTCATGTCCTCCTCTGTCCATTTTTTATTGATCACTCCCCTTCCTCATGTACTACTCCATCCATTTTTTATTGACACTCTCTCCATGTTTATTTCTTCCCTGAAGACCTTCGTTATGGCACATGTGTTTAATCGTTGTAATTTATATCTACACATCACCTGTATACAGGTAACTTTATGTAATTATGTGAAACACAATTTGAAAAAATTGCCTCTGTACTGGAGATTGTAGCCTAGTAAGGGCGAGAAAACTCGTTTATTTTCGTTTATATCCGAGTAAACGACGTAATGCTAGAACAAGAAGACAGCTATTTGTATCTGGGACAGATAATTACAAGTCATGATACATGCGAGAGCGAAGTGTAGAAGAGAACAGAAATGGGCAAATGTATACGTAATTAGATGAGGAATATATTAGCATCTAAGCAAATAACCAATACATTACAAATTACGACTCATTAAGGCGTTATATTTATATTCAAAATTATTGTTGGTGCAGAAACATGGACTATCAGCAGAGAAAACAAAATATAGTCCCTCGAAATGTAGTTATACAGAAGAATGTGCCGCATTTCGTGTAAAGAGAAACAAACAAATAGCGATTTCCTGACGAGAGTAGGCATGGATAGAGAACTTTTAACAGATATTAAAATTAAGCAAGTGAAATATTTTGGTCAAATGTAAAGACACGATAATTAATTGAAAACAATACTGGGTAAGAAGGTTGAGGGTCGACGGATAAGAGGCGGGACAATGGGAGAGCAACATCAAAAGATGGACAAATGTCAGTCTAGCAGAACGAAACGTCAAGAAAATAGACAGAGGATAGTGGAGGTCCATTGCAACCGACCTTCGTTATGTAGACGGCACTTGAAATGGATTAAAATGGGCTTAGCTGGACGGTAAAAAGCTTTCAAAGATAAGTGTGTTTGTTACTTCTAATACATTTGCATGTGAGTGAGAGTGGTCATGCGGTGTGTAAATTAGACGTTCTCATTCAACGTAAATACCGCTTATCCCCATCTTTACACTTCTCAAATTGTTACAATACGTCTCCTTCTCTCTCTCCCGGGTGGTTATCATATCATATGATACGAGGAATGGGGTGGTTCCGGGCTTCAACTTAGGATGTCTCATTATTCACGGGAAGGGTGGTCCCACAATATGGCGATTGGGTGCCAGAGACGCCACTGTGCATGGCTTTATGTTCTGTATAATTCTTAGTCGACCTATACTTCTACAGGGGAAGATGCCCATGTGCAGGTCCCAGTTCATGTGTAAGATGGACGTAGCTGGGAGTAAAATTTCCTGTTTAGTGGGCTAGGGTCGAGCAGCTTATTACTCATCTATAAGCGAAGCGGCGGGTGGTTAACCGATGTGCTAGTCCATCTTAATAGACTGAAACACAAGAGTAAGGTAGAACACAGCCTGTTAGGCGCCATCTAAACTGCTCTTAACAAACTACTTAACAATGGTCGGTGTTATGCCATGTCACACAGTTAGTCGTCTTTAACGACAGGCTCTATGTGGTACAGTTGTGCTATCCTTGCTTTTGTCATACACAAAGACCCCGACGGAGCACTCGGGTTCTGTATGTAAGTAGGATCATACACGTACTGTCGTTGCTGTTGCGATGGGGGAAGACATGTTCCCTTCCTCGTTGCCCTTGCTGATCTGAGTCAAGTACATATTTACAGCAGGGGGAACAGGATCGCGACGAACCCTGCCATATACTCGGTCAGTGGTGCAGGAAGAAGCTAATGGCTTAATATCCATGCTGAAATGTGTTGGTTTTTTTTCATTTGTACATTGACGCATTTGTCCAATAATTTTTTTGACATTATCTTGGCTTTATTGTATGTGTGCGTGTGTGTTTATAGTTTTTGACAAAATTCCAACTATTTTTGCCATGAAAATACAATTATGCTTTAAACATGTCTCACTTGTTTTGTATGCAATTGTGTCCTTGTTCGTCGTGTATTGATATGCAGACAGTCCCCGCCTACCGCATGTGGATCGATTCGCAGAATGCTAAGATGAAACTGGGATAATACCGCACACTAATGGAAATACAATATGCTGGTCATCACTACAACGGTTCAATTGTACAGATCATATGTGCTTAATAATTTACTATGCCAGCGAATCGTGGACCCGGTTTGCATCATAAATAACAGGATTGGAAGCATATATGTACCACTTGAGGACTGTATTTCTAGTTCATATCTAATTTTATTTAAAAAGACCCCGGCGGACAATTTGTTTGATATCACTACTTCCTAAACATAAGCAATTATCAGATTAGAAACTAAACCTCCACGTGTAATAGTATATTCTTACTAGCTTCTTAAGCATCCAAATATCAGATTAGAGATTAAACCTCAACTTGAAATAGTATATTCTTACTAGACATTACTACTGCCTACTACAATCGTACGACTCCCATTGCTGTGGAAGTAGAGATGTTGTTAAGCTGATGACCACATGCCACCTCGGCACTGCTGTCGCCACGTCGTGTGCTGACTTATTTCACCTAGGATTCGATCAGCTGCCCTAATCATCGGCTTGCAGGCATCGAAACCATTCGGCCACGCGCTCCAAACTAGCTGTCACTACAACTTAAATATACGCAATTATTAGAACTAAATCTTAACTTGTAAAATTATATTTCTACTAAAGATCATAACATTAATGCCCAAACAATTTGCTAAGGACACAGAGAGCGTATTGTAAAAGGCGACTAACTGTGTGACATGGCATAAAACCGGCAATGGTTAGGTGGTCTGTTAAGAGCAACATAGATGGCGCCTAACAGGATGTGCGTCTACTTTGCTCTAGTGTTTGAAATATATTAAGATGGACTCGTCGGTTAGCCACCCTCCGCGGCACTTTTCTCAACGCAGCGGAGAAATAAGCTCCTCGAGCCTAGCCCGATGGGCAGAAAAACATCTTCTAGACTACATCCAGAGCGGGGACCTGCAAAGGGACACCCTCCTCTGTAGAAGTACAGGTCGACTAAAACTAGCTGGCGTACTTCGTGCCGCTTTGGTAAAATGGCATATGTCAAACACAGTAATACGACAATAACTGAGGCAGGCAATATAGTGACAGGGTGCCTCAAAAACCTGCTCCAACTGAACAATATTCCCCATAATCGGATAATATTCCCCGTCCCATGGGCGTCGCATCAGAAATTGAAAGAGAGAAATAGGTATATTACCCTGGCACCCTATATTTGGACGCCAGCGAATATTCGTTCTTCTTCTTCTGTGATCATAAACCATTTAGACTGGCACTCCGGATTCTTCAATACAGCCTGCTGTTTATTTCAGGATCTCAATACAAACGCGCAGTTTCTCGTCTCAGATAAAATGCAACAGAAAGTCCTTGAAACTATCCATGAAAAGCATTAACACCGATGTCATTTCCTGGCAGATATTTGCACAGAACCGTTCCACCTAGTTCGCTAGCATCATACAAGGTGCTCACATAGCAGAGCAAAACTCCTTCGCCAAGCGAGCTGATTAAAACAAATAAACGCAAGAGGACTCCTCAGCTGACTTCTCAAATGTATGCCGCGGAAGAGTCTGCTGTGCCAGGATTGTTCTTTACAGTCACATGAGAATACATCTCGCATCACGTCTTCGCTTGCAATGGGCAACTATTATTATTACAGTTTCTCCTCGAAGGAATTGAGCGTGAGACGCATCCTCCTTCTCAGATCTATGTGCTGGTGGCAGTTCTGAAGTAAATGTTCCGCTGTCATGTCTGCCAGACCGTTGTAACAGCCTTGATGTGTATAAAGTTAAATTAGTGTTCTAGAAGTGGATCCTTCTGTTGTGCCCATCTGGGAGAGGTATAACGACTGATAACCTGGTCTAACATGCACAGTTAGTAACCGTCCCCTGCGCGATGTTTGGGATGCACTTCCTGCCACTTTACATTATAGAAAAGGATATATGATGATCCCGAAGGTAAAGATAGTCTGACAACGGGCATTTGATAATAAATAAATTAAAAAGAGTCCCGCAAAAGGCATTTGATGATCATTTAAATAAAGGTAATCTAACAAAGGGGTTTTGATGATCATTTGGCTTGGCTTCGTTCGTTCTCAATCTCCCACTACCAAACCCTGAAAGAGCTAAAGTAGCAGAATGTAGTCCAGAGAAGGAAATGCGTTGTGTCTTAGTTTACAGTTTGACTGCGATATTTGCACCTTTTGGTCCAACACATCCGACTTCAGCAAGCATTTTTTGAATACCGGGTTAGCATTCCCTCTTCGATCCCTTCTCATTAGCCAGTCTGCCCTGCTGCAGCCTGTTATCCATGATCACCGTGTGGAGGTGTAGAAGAGTCTTGGCAGTTCTGGATCGCTGGCCCTGACGCTAGCAGTCAGCTATGAGTCGCTGACCTCTGCAGCTCATGCGCTGCTCAGCATCGTGATCCATGATGATCATTTAAGTAAAGGTAGCCTCAAAAAGGGCATTTGATGATCATTAAAGTAAAGGTAGCCTCAAGAAGGGCATTTGATGATCATTTAAGCAAAGGTAGCCTCAAAAAGGGCATTTGATGATCATTTAAGTAAAGGCAATCTCAAAAAGGGCATTTTATGATTATTTAAATAAAGGTAGTCTAACAAAAGGCATTTGGTGATCATTCAAATGAAGGTAGTCCAACAAAGGGCATCTGGTGATCATTAAAAAGAAGATAGTCCAACAAAGGGCATTTGGTGATCATTCAAAAGAAGGTAGTCCAACAAAGGTCATTTGGTGATCATTCAAATTAAGGTAGTCCAACAAAGGGCATTTATTGATCATTCAAATGAAAATAGTCCAACAAAGGGCATTTATTGATCATTCAAATGAAGGTAGTCCAACAAAGGGCATTTTATGATCCTTTTAGTAAAGTTAGTCCATAAGCAGACACTACCTTCGGGGATGAAGTGTTAGAACTTCCTCTTGTTAATGAGGTGGGAGTGACAATTTTATTTTCTCGTTCTCTTCCCTTCCCTAACAGCAAACCAGTTACCCATCTACGACTGGATCGACTGGAACTTGAAGGTAAGTGAAATTGAACCAACAAAGAGAACTGGCAGTAGCAAGCAACTCATATATTTATGCTTCTATCATGGTCAACAAAACTACTTTCAGCAAGTTTCTATTTCGCCTACCAAGAGGCGACCCTGGAAACGGATTGCCCTCGTGCAGCCTGGCTAAGAAATAATAGATTCATAAAGAAAAGGAAAACTAGATCCAAAAATGATGTTCTCAAACCGAATGTGTTGGGCCAATGTGCACTTATACCGCAACTTCGCTGTAAACTACGACACAGGCTAACAAAATACAACAGTTATCGCAAAAGACGAACCACGAATAGTGTGTGATTTACTCATACAAAGAAAATTGCAACCTGTGAAATGAGATGCCAGAAAGAAGTCATCAACGTAACCAGAGGAAACGGAAGGAAAATACAAAACACCAGAAAAATTGTAGACATAGCAACCTCCTAAAAATGCATGCACAGACAGAATGTTAAGTGGTTTGGTCTGCTCATGAGAATGAAACCACATCGGTTACCATTAAAAACATACAACTTGGGAGATCGGGCTTTCAAAGAAAAGCGAGGCCAAGAGGCAGATGGATAGATATCATGAAAGACATCAAATGCCAGCTTGGGTTCACAATAACGACAGCAAAACATCTGGCTCAATGGCGAGACCAACAGCGCCACACTACGCTCCATAGCATCAGAGGAAAGAGACAGTTAAGTATACTATACCAGCGGGCATGAAGACTAACGTCTGGTCAGGAAAAATATACTGATCACACATGTTAGTCAGGGTCAGACAAAATATACTATCAGACATGTTAGTCAGGGTCAGGCAAAATATACTGATCAGACATGTTAGTCAGGGTCAGACAAAATATACTATCAGACATGTTAGTCAGGGTCAGGCAAAATATACTGATCAGACATGTTAGTCAGGGTCAGGCAAAATATACTGATCAGACATGTCAGTCAGGGTCAGACAAATTTTGCTATCAGACATGTTAGTCAGGGTCAGGCAAAATATACTGATCAGACATGTCAGTCAGGGTCAGACAAAATATGCTATCAGACATGTTAGTCAGGGTGAGGCAAAATATACTGATCAGACATGTTAGTCAAGGTCAGGCAAAATATACTGATCAGACATGTTAGTCAGGGTCAGACAAAATATACTGATCAGACATGTTAGTCAGGGTCAGGCAAAATATACTGATCAGACATGTTAATCAGGGTCAAACAAAATATTATCATCAGACATGTTAGTCAGGGTCAGGCAAAATATACTGATCAGACATGTTAGTCAGGGTCAGACAAAATATACTATCAGACATGTTAGTCAGGGTCAGGCAAAATATACTGATCAGACATATTAGTCAGGGTCAGGCAAAATATACTGATCAGACATGTTAGTCAGGGTCAGACAAAATATACTATCAGACATGTTAGTCAGGGTCAGGCAAAATATACTGATCAGACATATTAGTCAGGGTCAGGCAAAATATACTGATCAGACATGTTAGTCAGGGTCAGGCAAAATATACTGATCAGACATATTAGTCAGGATCAGACATATTAGTCAGGGTCAGGCAAAATATACTGATCAGACATGTTAGTCAGGGTCAGACAAAACATACTGTCCAAAACCCTCACCTCAGCTTCCTAGCAGCCCTCCTTTGAAATTGACTGTTTTTAAAACAGACTGTTTTTATAGCAGCCTGTCTAACGTGATCCCGGTAATAGTGAGTGACACGCAGATGAAGCCAAGCATAGTACAACCGCCTGGTGGACCCTGGCCTACCTTCATCAGCACGCTCTTCTTCTTCTTCTTCTTCTTCTTCTGCGTACACAGTCAGACAGTAACCATTATTTTTTCGAAAAAAGCGGCGGTCATCCTGAGGCTCTCGCCCCTGCCATAGAGCTTGTCTTGCAGTTCCACTGGTGATGGCCACATCTGCTCTCTCTGATCCTCGTATGTCGGGCAGTTCTGCAGCAGATGTTCAGTGGTCATCTTACCAGTACCGCACGGGCATTCGTCGGTACACCCTATCTTCAATTTCTTGAATAGGTGGTACCTCAGTCTGTTGTGGCCAGTGCGAAGTCTGAAGACAACGACCTGCTCTCTTCGGTTCAACTGGTAATAGGCATCGTTTTTGGTGTAACCAGTATGTTCGGTTTCCCATTTGGTCATGTATCTGGCTTTGATAAGCCGTTTTGACTCTTCGTACGTTATACTGGTATCTGTTTGTGGTAGTCTTGCACCTTCTTTTGCCAGTCTGTCTGCCTCCTCGTTGCCTTGGATGTTGCAGTGTGACGGGACCCACTGTACCACTACCCTTTTTGGTGCGGACTGCTGGCACAGTTTGCAGAGTGCTGCTCTTAGGTCATTAAGCTCAGTGTTTTTCTGGCTTTTTAGCGCTGTGACTACTTCGAGAGCATCTGTCAGCAGAACTATATGGCTCTCATTTTCACTGTTTGTCACCATTTCTTCCACTGCCGCCCTCAGTGCCTCTGCCTCCGCTCTGAAATTGCTTGTGTACTTACCAGTAGCGAATGACAGTGTTATTTGTCTGCCATTTGGTAGGTTCAGGAATGCTCCTGCCCCTCCGTTCTGTGTAGTGTTTGTTACAGAACCGTCGGTGTATGCATGGGTCCAGTCCATGCTTGGGTAGCTTTTCGTTATGAAGCTTAGGGTAGTGTCTCTCCTTTCTTTTTCAGTCTGGCAGTTTTTGTTTGCAATACCTGGTATATTGTCTACCACCTCTGGAAATATATCCTGCCTCCAGGTAGGTTTTCGTACAGTAGTGATGGGTTTTGGTGTTGTTTGTGCGTTTGTGGGATCTTCGTGCATCTTTGCTTTGGCATCAGCACGCTCGGAATGTGAGGAAAGCTACTGCAACCAGGCACTTAACATCCTTTTCAGGACACACAAAAGAGAAACCTACTCACTGTGGGCATTCGTAAACAACAAAAACAATATCCTATACCAGCATGAGCTAACGACAGCCATAGCAATACTTCTGGTTCAAGAGCGATACCTGCATCTCCCCACCACGTTTCACAACATCAGTAGAAAGATAGCGTAAAGTACCCCTACGGAATGAATCGACCTCAGCAACATGTGCCAGACTTTAGCAGAGTGTGTGGGAAATAACATGCTAATGATTCCACCATGACTAATGTGTGCAGATCATGTCTGCTTAGTACTTTCCAATATGCCAGTGAATTGTGCATCGTGTATGTTTCACAAAAAAAAAAAAGACTTCTTCTGCGTTCGTTCTCAACCTCCCGCTTCCAAGTCCTGAATTGGGATTTGCAAGTAGCAGGATGTAGTCCGGAGAACGGAATGCGATGTGTCGCTGGTTTACAGTTTGACTGCGATATTTGCATTTTCGGTCCGACACATTCATCTTCGGCGGAAATAAAAGACAAAATGTATTTCAAATACGATGCTTCAGACGGCTACGTGAAATCTCACGGAGAGTCAGGGTACCAAACAACGAGGTGGTAGACCGAGCGAAGTTCCTCAGTTTAATTACAATCCTCCGTTAACGTGGATTAAGATGGCTGGGAAACGTGTGCCGAACGGATGGTGGGCGAATTCTAAAAGGCAACATATACGAAGAGTTAGCCTCCAGCAACCGAAACAAAAGAAGATGCTGTCCCCTTTACAGGCGTTCGGAAACGTGACATGAAAGCGATATACATGAACTCTTCAAATTGCGGGGAACTTGTCAAGAACAGATATGGTTGAAGGCAGTGTGTGTGTTGGTTTGCAGAATGTGGAAACCAAGCTGCGACAAACTGAAGACTGAAAACATGTGTGAACGAAGCAGAAGCACTTTCTGACAAAGGTCTTTCTCTGACGCTAAATGAAATGAATTGTCTATCGAGATTGGCAGGACTCCAACAAAAACTATGATAACCAGACTCCAAATATGAAAACACATACAAAAAATAATGGTTTACCCCGCTGGTTTCCAGGGCAAAGAAAATAGGTTCACTTTATTTCATAACGTTAGAGGGGACTAAAAATAGCTGTGCATGGGACGGGTAACATCCTCATGTAAAATCCATTACTATGAAACTGCTTTGGAAATGACCAATCAAGCTTGTCTAAAAATTGGTTGATGTCTCTCCATCAAACATGCCTGCAATTGACCTTCTCTGTCTCTTGTCTTGATGATATACTCTGACAGGCTGTTTTCAGTCCATCTCTTGATGTTGTCTTCACCCTTTTAGCACTGCGTCTTTCTTGTCCGCCTACCTTTCCTTCCAGTATTGCTATCCGCAGTGTGCCGTTCATCGTTACATATCCAAAATATTGTATTTGCCTAATTGTTATTTACAATATTGCAATTCCCAATCCCGATCTCTTCATGACCTACCTATTCGTTCGTTTTTCCTTTCATGACATTTGCTCCATTCTTCTGCATCACCAAAATGCTGGTTAGGAACAGAAAAACACTATGATGGATCTTTACCTCAACAAATGGAACAACAGGAGCGTGACTGAGCGGTCTGGGTAAATGGCATCCCATTGACACTGCAGACGAGGAACGACGCTTTAAGGTTTAAAGACATTGAATTACCACTGAGAGGGTTCAGTGGTCTCGAGGTAAAGTGTCCGCCTCGGGTGCCGGAGGTCGCAAGGTCGAATCACCGTGGAGACCGAGATTTTTCCACGTAGATATTCTCGTAAAAAACCCTTGATCACTGGGTGGTGAGATCGGAATCCCGTGTCCAGTGTCGAGCACGCTAAAAATCCCTTGGCAGTTTGAAATCGAAAATAGTAAGCTTAATGACCGCTGCCTGGGAAAATTCAAGTTAAAAATCTACCCACATATTTGTACCTTCCCCCAGACCCAGTAAGCCTCCGGCTACCTGGCAACATATATTAGCATGCCTGTTTGAATATCAGAATTCCAAGTATTTCACTTCTGTTTCTCTTTTCCTTGTCCTCCCTATCCGATAGCTATTTACCCGTTTGCAGCAGGAAGGCTTAGACTAGCTCTACGCTGCCTTTCATTTAAGTAAACCACGAACACGTTTGCAGCTGGGTAAACTTGAATTACATCACGTCGATACCAAGATAACATGTACTATCTGCACATTCTTGTTTACTCTTAAACGAAGGTAATGATAATGACAATGAAAGAAGGGGTGCGCAACACAATTTTCTCATATCATCATCATTGTTATACGCTAGTGTCGTCGACAATCAATTCCTTGCCCAACGACCTGTCCCTTGAGTCAATACAATTTACCATCCACAAATATCCAGCTTCAATTGCAGATCAATACCGCGGTAATATCCTTGGTGAAAATTATAGGACCAGTGTGCTCTTCCCTGCAAGTTGTACAGAGGGTTGTGCTTGGGGCTAGCAACCACATCATGTAAACAACGTTGCTATTATAATTATCGCTGCAACACCTCTGATATATGATTCTGTAACTGAGCCAGCAGTTGTTTAAACATTGAAGTGAAGAGGTGTATTATTGCAAATGTGGGGTAACTGGCTTTCTTAAGAGGGGCGCTCTCTTCTTCTTCTTCGTCCCTGCCTTCTTCGAGTGCGTAGGACATCAACCAACCCTATCTCTTAACCTTTATGATCCATGGTGTCTAGGACATCAACCAACCCTCTCTATTCACCTTTATGACTCATGGTGCATAAGACATCAGCCAGTCCTCCCTCTTCGCTTTAATGACCTACAATGCGTATGACATACACCAACGTCCGCTCTTAGTTCTTACCACTTTGAGGTCCATGGGACATAAAGCAACTCTCTCTCTCTCTCTCTCTCTCTCTCTCTGGCATCGACCTTATCACTTCGAGCTGCATAGAACATCAACCAACACACTCTCTCTCTCTCTCTCTGTCTATCTATCTAATCTAATCTAATCTAATCTATCTATCTATCTATCTATCTCTATCTCTCGTTGCCCTTATCACATCCGGATTCATCAACCAACTATCTCTCTCTCGCTCTCTCCCTCTCTTTCTTCGACCTTCTCAATTTGATCAGACTGGTCCTGTTAAATGGTCTCAGTTCTCTCAAGCTGTTATCTGCTTTTCTAAAATAGGCCTTGATGTCAGCACACGTCAATGATTGCATAGTGACACCAGCGTTTTGCTTATCCAGATCACATAATTTCTAGAATTGCCTGTCTCACATGTCTTTGTTCTACTCTCCCCCATCAGGTGTAGTTTGGAATCCTGCCGAACCAGTAGAGGCCTAACATCTTGCTCAGAGATGTCCTGATAAAACTGTAATCTCTCACTAATGAAATTGTTTATCGGTAACATTTATATTTCAAAATAGAAGAGTCTACTTCACTTAGCAGTTGAAGGTTGAATACTGTTAGCTTGGTATGTCTTTTAAACACATACACACACGCCCATACACACAAATATTCTTTATGTATTCAGGCAACTAACGCTGCTTGAATCTGTGTCTGTCCTTCACCTTAATAATAATAATAATGTTCTCCTAGTCGTCAAAGGCCCGTTGCGTGGATTGACCACTAACATGTCCAACTGCTGAGGCTATTTATGTGCGTAGCGTGTCGACCGAAATCCATACAGACTCCCCATGTGGAGTCGTGTACTCCGCAGCCTTAGGATGAAGGCCGCGTGGAGTGTGTTAGACCAATGTTTGTGTCAAGCTTTCCGCGTCTGTCCGTGTCAAACTTCCTGTTTCCACGTGTCCCGCCGCCGAGGCTTCTGATTGTGTTCACCTTTTGGTCAGCGTGACCCTTGCTGTGATGAGAATACGAGGTTGTGCAACTTGCGGTGGAGGGAGGGGCGGGCAGGAGGAAGTCGGCTTCAGTACGAGCAGAAATGTCCTTGAGGAGTGATAATCTGGACTGAATTCTGGTGTGCAGTTAAGCGGAACATTGAACTTTGTCATGGACTGGTCTCCCACGGCTAGAGCCTGCATGAAATGCAGCGAAAAGCAGCATAGCCAACAGGTTAACCGATCGAAAGCACATCAAATTCACAGAATAAAGTTTGTTACATCTGGTGAAGGAGTTGTGAAATATAATCCGGACAGGAACCATTAAACACCGGAAAACTCGACACAAACACCGGAGAGAGTCGAGAGCCATCTTAGAGTACCATACCGGTCCAAAGTCATGCTGCAGGTCATATCTACATCTCGTTGGCGGGCGACCGGGCGGGCTGCTGTAGTTGTATGGGCACTAGAATGGCACCATCCTCGATCCTCTATTGTCAGTGACGCGAACTATATGGCCGGCCCGTCTATACTTCCGCATTGAAGCAGAGTCGACAATAGCTTGATGCTCAGTTTGGTCTAGAATATCGGTGTAATGGCCACTTGTTCTTTCGGTGATTCAGAGCTTCTCTTGGTCAGTTTTGTGTAGACTCCAAGTACCCATACACGATTGCTGGGATAACCCTACTATTGAAGGTGTGAGCCCTGCCCTGACGTCCGTCATTTGCTGGAGTATCGATAAAGTGCGGTTGAAGCTGGACCAACTCATCACTCACCTGTGTGAGATCGCCTTATCAATGGTGTGGTTGTTGCTGATTAACTGGCCAAGGTAGACATGTGCATTAACATTTCCTTGCTATCAACTATTCAGATTTATTTATACATACACTCGAGGGTGGTTCAGTAAGTATCCGGACTAATTAATTTCTAGACAACTATGAGAGGAACTTATTTCTCGGCTCTATAGACTCTCTGCCTGCGGCAAGAGAAATTGAAAAAAAGTCTTCTTATTGATAGTTACAAAACAAAGTCTTACTACACTTATTTAATTAATTTCTCGTTCTACCGCATACTTTTTTATTTTATGTGTTTACCTCACTAGTTTCTACTGGCGGAGGCACGCCTATTCCACCCTAAACCGTAGTCAACTGGGTGATATTAGGAGGCATAAACCAGTGCTAGGATGCATGTTTGCGTCAATAAGTACCTATACTAGGTATGTGCGCTCTCAGAAGCCAGTCCAACCAAAGTGCGCGCGTGAAAGTTGTGCAAGAGTGTGACTGTAGGACAGAGTCAAATGGAACAGAGTGTGGTAAGAAGACAGGGAAGCCAAATAATCAATTGATCTACCGCATACCCTCTCAGTATCAGAATGCTGAACACGCGAGAAATAATATCATTCAAATATTGACTGGGGTGGGGGTGACGGGGGGGGGGGGGGGTATAGCCAGATATCCTCCGGACATCAGCACTCGCATTCATAGCTAAGTACGTCGCGCCAGTTTCGAATAACTCCACATTTGTTAAACTGATTGACACTACAATAATGAAGACTGGCCGAATAGTTACAAGGTCTCTAAAGCCTACTCCGACTAAACAATAAAAAAATGTGTACCCATAATTCTAGTAACAAGCGCTGTGACATGAAGAAGAGTTGCAGCGGAAATAGAAAGTGACAAACAGGCAAACAAGAGTATATTTTGACACAAGTAATGGGTAAAACACTCAAATGTAGACGAAGTTTCATACAGTTATCTCAGTCCCTACAGACTAGTCTCGGACAATGCTTCATCTGTAGAGATGGTCTCGGACAACGCCTCATCTGTAGAGATGGTCTCGGACAACGCCTCATCTGTAGAGATGGTCTCGGACAACGCCTCATCTGTAGAGGTGGTCTCGGACAACGCCTCATCTGTAGAGGTAGTCTCGGACAATGCCTCATCTGTAGAGGTGGTCTCGGACAACGCCTCATCTGTAGAGATGGTCTCGGACAACGCCTCATCTGTAGAGGTGGTCTCGGACAACGCCTCATCTGTAGAGATGGTCTCGGACAACGCCTCATCTGTAGAGGTGGTCTCGGACAACGCCTCATCTGTAGAGGTAGTCTCGGACAACGCCTCATCTGTAGAGGTAGTCTCGGACAATGCCTCATCTGTAGAGGTGGTCTCGGACAACGCCTCATCTGTAGAGGTAGTCTCGGACAATGCCTCATCTGTAGAGGTAGTCTCGGACAACGCCTCATCTGTAGATGGAATGAACTGACGAAGGTCACCTTGCATCGAGCTTCGAGAGAAACCTCCACCTGGAAACCATTTGTCTTAGTAATAGCCGCCCCTTTCAGTCATGACTGAGTAAAGAATGATACGACAAAATTTATATGCTTAGCTTTTCTTGTATTCTTATCCTTGTGGAGTTGTCGATTTACTTCTTCATGCTGCAAGTGTTTCTTTTCACCAAGTTTGAGGTGGCCTTGCAAGATCGAGCTGCAGCTTCGTGTCCCCATGACACCAGACTCATGTCCAGTGCTTTTATATCATGCTTACACACATTTGTGAATCTCAGCTGTGATTGGCTTACTGTTCTGTTCCCATCCACAAACTGTACATTGAGGATATCTTTGGGAAAGCGGCCATCTTCCACGCGACGAACATGACCAAGTCATCGTAGTCTTCGCTGTCGTATGAAAGTGTACATGCTTCAGAGATCGGTGCACTTTTGCATTTATCACTGTTTCTCCACGTAGTTCCATGGATGGGATCACAGGCGCGTAGATGGAAGGTGTTAAGACCTGTTCGGCATAGGTTGCCCAAGTATCGCTGTCAAATAGGGGCCTGCATTGCAAACTATGACCTCGGCTTTTATTTGGAGTTTCTGGTTTTCCCAAACACGCGCTGTGAGGCGGGCAAATATAGCAACAGTTTTGCCAATGCGACTGTCTATTTCTGGGTCTAGAGAGAGCTTGCCGTTGATGAGAGACCCCATGTATGTGAATTGGTACGCAACATTAACGTCCCTATATAGACTTCGACTTCGGCAATTACCCCCTCCCCCCACTCCTCCCCCGTTCCCCCGGACATTACAGGATTTCAAGTAGGGAATTATGTTTCAGTTTAGCCTCTTAAGTAATTAGTTTTTTTTTAATTTAAACAACGAAATTTGCTTGTATTCAAATTTTAAAATGCACATTTTAAATAGCTATTACATTTTTTGGGAGGCTGCGTGGCAAAGGGGTGAAGAGTCCATTTCCCAATCTCAACGCACCACGTTCTAATCACGATTAAATCTAGTTTGGCAGATCCGGGAGTTTTTTTCGTGCCATCATTCCTCCGCGTACGGAGGACATAAACCAGTTCGTGTATGGGACAGCGAGCTGATATTGTATTTTATTTCGTGTGAGAGTCTATCTTGTTTGGGGCTTGAGATGGCGGGAAGTATGTTGGAATCACCTTTTTTCTTGTAGTTGTTTTTTGGATGTTAAGATGGTTTGGAATACTCTCATGGAGTCTGGTAGAATAACCGTCTATCTTCTTGTATTTTGGCTGATAAGAATCTTCTTCTTCTTCGTTCTGAAACTCCCGCTACCAAGCGATGAAAAGAGGTTTGCGGGTAGCAGGATGTAATCTGAAGAACGGAATGCGTTGTGTCGTAGTTTACAGCTTGACTGCGATATTTGCACATGTCGGTCCGACACATCCGACTTCAGCATGGTATTTCTTTGGTGCCAGGTTAGCCTTCCCTCTTCAGTCCCTTCTCCTTAGCCAATCTGCCCTGTTGAAGCCTGTTATCCAGGATCACTACGTGGAGGTAGAGAAGCATATTGGCAGCAATGGGTCGCTGGCCCTAACGTTTGCAGACAGTATTGTATCGTTGGCTGCTACAGCTCAGTATCTTGATCCCCGGAGACGACTCTGAGCTGCTGCATGAACAGCTTTTGCTTCAGCTCTGAAACAAGTACATGTCTCTTCTGCTGGCATGGAGTAGCTTGCTGTGTCTCCTTTGGAGTGTGGGATGTAGATTCCACTGTCTATCCTATTTTTCGCTCTCCATGTCCGATCTATCTGTTCACACATGTGACAAGAATCTGCTAGGGTAAGGCAAAGGCTAAGACCCAGTCCATCGTAGACGATGATGGCATAATTTATTTTGCTAGCGCTATTTTTAGTAAGGATTAACTGCACTATTTTGTATCGTCACTCTCTCGTGTCAAACCCCCCCCCCCCCCCCCCCCCCAGTGGCAAGTCAAGGACAAGACGACTATGGGGCGTCTACGAGATGCAGGGGAGAAAGACGTGAAAAAGGCGGCGGAGTCCGAAGTCGAACCCACACAACCTGATCACTAGGCCGACGGCTTAATCACTTCGCCACGGAATCCTCGGAATGCTAAGGCACTGGCCTCTCTAACTTAAAATAATGAAAACATGCCTAATTCTCTGTCTTCGACGGCAGTGTCTACTTCAACACCATTACTACCACCTCTTCTCATCCTACCAATAACGCAGTTCAATGAGCAGTAGCCGACACTCCCACCCAGTCGGTGTAAGAATCACATGCCCACCCAGTCGGTGTAAGAATCACAAGCCCACCCAGTCGATGTAAGAATCACATGCCCACCCAGTCGATGTAAGAATCACATGCCCACCCAGTCGATGTAAGAATCACATGCCCACCCAGTCGATGTAAGAATCACATGCCCACCCAGTCGGTGTAAGAATCACATGCCCACCCAGTCGATGTAAGAATCACATGCCCACCCAGTCGATGTAAGAATCACATGCCCACCCAGTCGATGTAAGAATCACATGCCCACCCAGTCGATGTAAGAATCACAAGCCCACCCAGTCGATGTAAGAATCACATGCCCACCCAGTCGATGTAAGAATCACATGCCCACCCAGTCGATGTAAGAATCACATGCCCACCCAGTCGATGTAAGAATCACATGCCCACCCAGTCGATGTAAGAATCACATGCCCACCCAGTCGATGTAAGAATCACATGCCCACCCAGTCGATGTAAGAATCACATGCCCACCCAGTCGATGTAAGAATCACATGCCCACCCAGTCGATGTAAGAATCACATGCCCACCCAGTCGATGTAAGAATCACATGCCCACCCAGTCGATGTAAGAATCACATGCCCACCCAGTCGATGTAAGAATCACATGCCCACCCAGTCGATGTAAGAATCACATGCCCACCCAGTCGATGTAAGAATCACATGCCCACCCAGTCGATGTAAGAATCACATGCCCACCCAGTCGATGTAAGAATCACATGCCCACCCAGTCGATGTAAGAATCACATGCCCATCCAGTCGATGTAAGAATCACATGCCCACCCAGTCGATGTAAGAATCACATGCCCACCCAGTCGATGTAAGAATCACATGCCCACCCAGTCGATGTAAGAATCACATGCCCACCCAGTCGATGTAAGAATCACATGCCCACCCAGTCGATGTAAGAATCACATGCCCACCCAGTCGATGTAAGAATCACATGCCCACCCAGTCGATGTAAGAATCACATGCCCACCCAGTCGATGTAAGAATCACATGCCCACCCAGTCGATGTAAGAATCACATGCCCACCCAGTCGATGTAAGAATCACATGCCCACCCAGTCGATGTAAGAATCACATGCCCACCCAGTCGATGTAAGAATCACATGCCCACCCAGTCGATGTAAGAATCACATGCCCACCCAGTCGATGTAAGAATCACATGCCCACCCAGTCGATGTAAGAATCACATGCCCACCCAGTCGATGTAAGAATCACATGCCCACCCAGTCGATGTAAGAATCACATGCCCACCCAGTCGATGTAAGAATCACATGCCCACCCAGTCGATGTAAGAATCACATGCCCACCCAGTCGATGTAAGAATCACATGCCCACCCAGTCGATGTAAGAATCACATGCCCACCCAGTCGATGTAAGAATCACATGCCCACCCAGTCGATGTAAGAATCACATGCCCACCCAGTCGATGTAAGAATCACATGCCCACCTAGTTGGTGTAAGAATCACATGCCAAACCAGTCGGTGTAAGAATCACATGCCCACCCAGTCGGTGTAAGAATCACATGCCCACCCAGTTGGCACGGCATTCGCCAGAGGTGCGGCAACCGGTTGGTCACGTGATCGAACTTCTATTAACTCGGACAACATTCAATCAAATCTCGCGAAACTCCCAACTCTCGTGAGACCGTGATTTTCCGCCATCGCGCATGCCCGCAACACCTCATGGCGCCAACCATAAGATTTGTATTTTTCATTTATTTATCACCCACGTCTGCTTGGTTTAGTTCAATCTACAAAATGTCCTCCAAAGCCTTGTCCTTGTCAAAGTTCTGATTAAGCCATATGATGTTTCCCTCTCTCATTGTCGATATCTGTCTCTCACTTTCTGTCTTTTTCTCTCAATCCTATTTTCTAACTTCCTTTCTAGATCTTTCACTCTCTCTTTATCTTTATTTCACCATTTACTCTTTTTCCATGTCTCCCCCAAACTTTATATTTGTAATTTATCAACTTCTCTCGTCTATGTCCATCTCTCTCCCGTTCTCTAACTACTCTGTCTTTCCTTCGACTTATTGCCGCTGTCTCATGTAATATCTCTCTTTTTTTTTGCCGCTCTCTACCATATGTTTATGTATCAATCTCTTTCTTTCTTTCACTCTCTCTCTCCTTTTCTGTTTTTTCTCTCTCTCTCTCTCTGTCTATCTCTATTCCTTTCTGTCTTAGGTTTTCAATCGTTTCTTTGTCGCCTAATTTCTCTCATTGTATTTCTCTCCATCTCGCTCCTTATCTGCCATTTCCTTCGTATCTTTTATTCCCTCCCTGAACCTCTCTTTCATTCCTCTTTCTTCACCTCTTTCCATTCATCATATTCTTGCATCTCGTCCTTCCTCAAAACGATTTGTCTCTAGCCATCTCACTACATCCCTTTATCTACCTTCTTCTCCTTCTCACCACTCTCTACTTCACTCTCTCTTCATCCCGTCTGTATATCTGTCATTCTATTGACCGTCCGTCCATCCACCCGTTTCAGTCTCCTTTCAGATTCCTTAAGCTCGGATCCAAAGATTGTCAAAACAGAAGACCATCACATAAATCAGCCAAATAGAATCATGAATATGTCAAAAGAAACAAAGCTGCATGCAGTAGGCGAACTGTAAGGAATATGAGATCTCTTATGGTACACACTAGGAAAATAACTTCTTCTTGATCCGTGTACAAATTTTCTCAGACATATACACTGTATGCATTCTGAGATGAATGTCAACAGGTCGACATACGTCAGCTGTTAGAAATCGAATCACTGCTCGCTGATCAACTCTGGACGGATTCCGTATCACACCGGCCATGTTTTCAGCGGTCTGCTAAGAAAACTTTGAGTCGGATGATAATGCAATTTTACAAAGTTGACGGTTGGTATGTGATATTTAAATCAGAAGTGACGTCATCATACGCATCGTACGTACGTTCACTTGGTTCAGTTACGTCCGGTTTCATTTGAACACGCCTAGTACCACGCTGGTCCATAATGTATCATTGGCCTCTTTGTTGCAAACCCAAACAAAATTTTCGAGTATTAAATATATATGGAAAATTGTTCTAGTGCATGAAATATATATATATATATATATATATATATATATATATATATATATATATATATATATATATATATATGTGTGTATATATGGAAAATAGTATTTACGCCAAAACGGGCAGGAAACAGTGATACAAAATACAAAGAATGACTCACGGGTATATCCATAATAGTTGGTCATCTGCTGCGAAGAAGGTCCCAGACCTTGACCTTGTTCTCTTCATCAAGGGAACTTACTCCCAACTTCTCCATCAGTGCCAACATGGCGGCGTTTTGTTCGTGAGTTGTGAGCCTCAAGCGGGACAATAATTTAATAAATTAGTATACCAACTCAGATATCACTTATTCACTCAATGCATGCATACGTTCATATACCCACCTACACATATACACTAAAAATAGATCCATACATCCATCAATCCGTCTCTCTGTCCATCAATCCTCGAAACCCTTCATCGATACTACTGAATACCTTCCTGTTTGTCTGTATATCCATAATTCTGTATTGCTAGCATAGCTGTTTATCATTTTATATATCCATCAATCCATTCAGCTAATCTACCCATTAACAATCCATGTATCCATTAATCAGTGTATAGGTACCAACTATGAAAGCAATCTATGTACGCATATAAGTATGAGTGACTTAAACATGAAGAATAACTTGACTTGGCTAAAGTCACAGTACTTATTCACTTCCTGTATTTCCTTGAGAACAAGGAATTATGATTCCACCCATCATCCACTCATTTGTGCATCCACCAACTCACCAATTTATCTATACATCCTCCCGTTTATTCATTTACCCATCCATTCGCTCACCTATCTGTCTGTCTAGACTAGTCTAGTCTAGTCTAATCTAGTCTAGTCTAGTCTAGTCTAGTCTAATCTAGTCTACTCTAGTCTAGTCTAATCTAATATAATCTATCTATCTATCTATCTATCTATCTATCTATCTATCTATCTATCTATCTATCTATCTATCTATCTATCTATCTATCTATATATATATATATATATATATATATATATCTTTCTATCCACCCATCTTTCTTTCCACCTATATATCTATCGTTCCATCTACCATCCGTCCAACACATGTACCCATTCATCAACACATTAACCAATCCATCGATTCACCTATCCATTGATGTATCAATAAAGGACGCAATCATTCTACCGTTAAAAGAGGTCGCTCTGGTTGTAGAATGACGCCTAACTCTACTTGGGAAAAAAACCGGAGCCCAATTTCTCTTCCATGAACTCTTCTAGCACATTGCCTCGAATGCGTTAACTCAATTGACAAATTAGCCCCATCTTACCGAGGCAACAAATAGTCCAACACAGTAGTATGGTACAAGAAATGGCTTTCACAATTTCTGTCAGTTCTTGTTACAAGTGCCGGACCTAGCGCCGCGTGTGTGCCAAATCTAGGGTAATGAATGTTCTACATTTGGCTTGTAAGCCTAATGTGATTTACGAACTTATTTCTTTGTCATTTTTGCATTCCTTGCATCCCTCACTCTTTCTCTATGTTGCTCTAAAGTTCTCTTGCCACCAACTTTCTAATCAATATCACTAAAATGTTACAAATGTCCTCTACAGAACGTAGCTTCTTACAACTGCCAACCTGTTTTAGCTGATAAACGCTTCTTGGCAATTGTGAAGTACGTAAGGTTGCGACTATTTTCTGTTCGCAAATAAAGCAATCGCACAGAAAATAAAAATCATGTCTGTCAAAATGAACTGGGTACATTTGGATCATATATAACTCTCCCAAGCCCTTCTCTTTCTCTTCCATTATCTCTCTTTCTCTTCCATTGTTTCTCTCTCTCTCTCTCTCTCTCTCTCTCTCGTTCTCTCCCTCTCCCTCTCTTGGTCTTGGTACATAGTTCTCTGGCTATCAAATTTCTAACCAATATCTCTTCCATTCTTTCCCCTTATTTTCTCTCTCTTTTTCCTTCTCTCTCTCTCTCTCTCTCTCTCTCTCTCTCTCTATATATATATATATATATATATATATATATATATATATATATATATATATCTCTTTCACTTCTACAGTTCTCAGACTAATTTCTAACCAATATTACGAAAGTTGTCTTCCTCTTCTTCTGCGTTCGTTCTTAATCTTCAGCTACCAAGCGCTCAACAGTGCTTTGTAAGTAGCAGAATGTAGTCCGGAAAACGGAATGCTTTGTATCGCTAGTTTAGAGCTTGACTGCGATATTTGCACCTTTCGGTCCAATACATCCGTTACAGCTACTACTACTACTACTGCTGCTACTATTGTTGCTGCTACTACTACTACTACTGCTACTACTACTACTGCCATTACAGCTGCTACTACTACTACTGCTACTACTACTACTGCCATTACAGCTGCTACTACTACTGCTGCTACTACTACTACTACTACTACTACTACTGCTATTACAGCTGCTACTACTGCTGCTGCTACTACTACTACTACTGCTACTACTGCTATTTTAGCTGCTACTACTGCTGTTGCTACTACTACTACTACTGATGCTGCTATTCCTGCTGCTACTACTACTGCTGCTGCTGCTGTTGCTGCTAGTACTACTATCAAACCAAGTAAGGAGAGACTGCATATGTGAAAAGCTAACATAAAATAAAAAACCACAAAATATATTATGAGAAAAAACAACACAAACTAGAATGAAGGACTTTCAGAAGTAAACACAATGAAAAAATTGGAAGCTACAAACGACAACTTAAAAAAAAACTAGAGGTGCCCCAACAAAGCCTTAAAAAGTGGTTATATAGAAGATTGGGTCGCATTTCTTGGAAATAGAAGAAAACAAATGTGGAGGTATTTAAAAAGTTGGGGATAAAAAGAGAATTAACGATCGAAATCAGCGTTAGACAGTTAAGTTAATTTGGCCCTATATTGCAAGACATACCTATTTGTTTAAGATAATACTATAGGGTAGGATGGACGGCAGTAGTTCAAGAGACAGACAACGTTTAATTGGGTGGTTAACATCGGCAAATGGACTGGAAAAATCATGTCAGATTGCACCAGTACGGCAAGAGTACACTGGAAACCCATTGCGGCCTACCTTCAATGCGGGGGTGGCACTTGGACTGAACTGAACCCAAAAAAAAACATCAAGGCCAAAAACGCTCTAATAATTTGAGATCTAGTAGAACGAGTCTCTAATTATCCGAATTAGTTCAAGACAGGGTCAGTTCGGAAAATCAAACATTCGGAACATTTGATTAAGGGTGGATGCACACTATTATATGACAAGCTGGGAAGGGAAGATGGCTCGGCATTTTACGGCTTATCGCGCTGATTCATTATTCGTTTCGGGGTATAAATGGGGCAGATATGCAGAATACAAGACGCATGTGTGGCATACACATTCATCTATACGAAACGGTCGATCATCATCTTTTTGAGCGTTCGGTGCTCAATGATATTAAGTAAATGTTTCTTTCTCCGCGGACAAATAGTTGGAACACTAAACAACAATTAACAAACATGTACATATACCATTACATGGCATTTGGGAAAAAAGCGAGAGCTCGTTCGTTGCTGGATCTGGAAAACAACATTTGTCTCTGAAAAAGAAAGAATGTAGACATTTGACAACGGTTGGGCAAAGAGGATAACTGGTTCATGAATTCAGAAGACATAACTGTCTTGAGAGAACGGTAACAGACGGAATAGTGCCTGGTAAGACACGCAGAGGCAGACCAAGAAGGCGATGGCACCAAGCTGTCAGGGAATGCTTGGGTATGAACGTGGAACAAGCTAGAGATTGGGCAAGAGATTCTTTCAGGCGGATTGTGATGGGAGCGACGTTCTGCAAAATGGCAAGCTACATCATGATGAAAAACATCCAAAACACACAGACTCCGTGGACAATCAGGAAGTTTTCTTCAATTTAGATTTGACTGGGCGGTAAGGATAATTTGGTAAAGATAATTTGGTAAAGATAATTTGGTAAGGATAATTTGGTAAGGATAATTTGGTAAAGATAATTTGTTAAAGATAATTTGGTAAAGATAATTTGGTAAAGATAATTTGGTAAAGATAATTTGGTAAAGATAATTTGTTAAAGATAATTTGGTAAGGATAATTTGGTAAAGATAATTTGGTAAAGATAATTTGTTAAAGAAAGATAATTTGGTAAAGATAATTTGGCAAAGATATTTGGTAAAGATAATTTGGTAAAGATAATTTGGTAAAGATAATTTGTTAAAGATAATTTGGTAAGGATAATTTGGTAAAGATAATTTGGTAAAGATAATTTGGTAAAGATAATCTGGTAAAGATAATTTGGTAAGGATAATTTGGTAAAGATAATTTGGTAAAGATAATTTGGTAATGATAATTTGGTAAGGATAATTTGATAAGGATACTTTGGTAAGGATAATTTATTCTCACAAAAATTATAAACATACGGACGCCATGTATGAAACGGCTGAAGAGCACTGACCTAAATCAACAAACACAATTACCCTCTTCTTTGTGTTTTCTTTTGTGCAGCCTCTTCCTGTTACAAGTATTTTTCTGGTTTGACGTGTATCTTATTTCGCCATGTATATTCGTGCCCCTGGGCCTAATTTCCAAGTGTAATATTTCTCTGCATTTTGTATCCATCCTCTCATTAAAACCCCAAAGTACCAAATTAAGCCTAAATGGCAAAATCCTGCAGCCAAACGACAACCCAACCTATCTGGGAGTCACATTTGATCGGCGCATGACATGGAAAAGTCAGATTGAGAGAAACCGAATGAAAGCCAGAGAAAGAATGGCGATCATGAGGAAACTTGCTGGCACAAGCTGGGGAGCAGACGAAGGCATACTAAAGAAACTGTACACTGGAAGAGTGAGACCAGTTCTCGAGTATGGCATCGCGGCATGGACAACAGCAGCGAAGGCGAACTTCGATAAAGTTAACAAACTTCAAAACCAAGCTATGAGAATCATAACTGGTGGAATGAAGTCAACGCCAATTGTAGAACTTGAAAAGATTACAAAACTGCAATCCATGACCGACAGAAGAGACTGCAGAGCCCAGCTGCAGTCAGAGAAACTCCGAAGACTGACGGACCATCCAATGTACCAGAGGCTAAACAATTTGGGAACTGGGAAACTAAAGCGGAGAAACTTTGCAGAAATAGCCAAAGCAAAGATGCACGAAGATCCCATAAACGCACTAACAACACCAAAACCCATCACTACTGTACGAAAACCTACTTGGAGGCAGGATATATTTCCAGAGGTGGTAGAAAATATACCAGGTATTGCAAACAAAAACTGCCAGACCGAAAAAGAAAGGAGAGACACTACCTTAAGCTTCATAACGAAAAGCTACCCAAGCATGGACTGGACCCATGCATACACCGACGGTTCTGTAACAAACACTACACAGAACGGAGGGGCAGGAGCATTCCTGAACCTACCAAATGGCAGAAAAATAACACTGTCATTCGCTACTGGTAAGTACACGAGCAATTTCAGAGCAGAGGCAGAGGCACTGAGGGCGGCAGTGGAAGAAATGGTAACACACAGTGAAAATGAGAGCCATATAGTCCTGCTGACAGATGCTCTCGAAGTAGTCACAGCGCTAAAAAGCCAGAAAAACACTGAGCTTAATGACTTAAGAGCAGCACTCTGCAAACTGTGCCAACAGTCCGCACCAAAAAGGGTAGTGGTACAGTGGGTTCCGTCACACTGCAACATCCAAGGCAACGAGGAAGCAGACAGACTGGCAAAAGAAGGTGCAAGGCTACCACAAATAGATACCAGAATGACGTACGAAGAGTCAAAACGGCTTATCAAAGCCAGGTACATGTCCAAATGGGAAACCGAACATACTGGTTACACCAAAAACGATGCCTATTACCAGTTGAACCGAAGAGAGCAGGTCGTTGTCTTCAGACTTCGCACTGGCCACAACAGACTGAGGTACCACCTCTTCAACAAATTGAAGATAGGGTGTACCGACGAATGCCCGTGCGGTACTGGTAAAATGACCACTGAACATCTGCTGCAGAACTGCCCAACATACGAGGATCAGAGAGAGCAGATGTGGCCATTGCCAGTGGAACTGCAAGACAAGCTCTATGGTAGTGGCGAGAGTCTCAGGATGACCGCCGCTTTTTTCGAGAAAATAATGGTTACTGTCTGACTGTGTACGCAGAAGAAGAAGAAGAAGTATCCATCCATTCACCTCCTTCCCGTCTTCTCCTCCTACGTATATCCATCTATCTGTGTATATTTTGAGTTGTTCTTGCCTTTTTTTTAAACGTGTATTGCTAGTTTGCATTTGGTGATCATATACTGGATTACAGACATTCCCATAATTTGTTTATTTCTTCTTAAGAGTTGTCTCCACTGCCAATCGCCATGGTTACGTCGTTAAACATTCAGATGTATTGGTAACAGCATCACTAGCTCTTTCGTCTTGTCAGACTATAGTAATTCTGCTTTTAGCACAAAGCTCCTGCAGATATATAGAGACCGTGTGTTTCCCTTGCAGTATGGTCCCTCTCTCTGTATGCCTTGTTTGCTTCAAAGGAAATGTGATACTACATTTGGAACAAGGCAAGATGCAGAAGCTGCCGGATCAGCAGAGCAATGCTCTATCTGTTCGCCTGTCTGGGCTTCACTCCTAGACCAGCCGCCAACCAAGGCTAAGTGTTTGATCTACCCTATCACTACACTCAGCTAAGGTTGCTTTCCTCGCTCTAGGATAAGGCATTGTATCCTCTCGTCGGTTGTCAGGTTTGATAGACGCTGACCTACTTTCAGAGTTATCAGAAAACAGGTTGCAAAGCCATGTCTGATAAAACTCGACAAGATACGCCATTATCTTATCTGCAAGGCTTCAGATGGTTTAAAATCAGAGTTTTCCTTCTCCTAGATGAGCTGCATTTCTAGGCTTTTCAATCCATCTGCACTAAACTACTGGTTTAAAGGCAATTATTGAAATCAGAAGTAGAAGCGGCACTGCGAGACAGCAAGAAAATTAAGACAGCAGGCATAGATGGTATAACAACAGAGAGGCCACTAGCCTGCAGGACAACTACAGTTGACTGGCTGCCCAGAATATTTAATTAGGCCTGGACGTCGAGAAAGGTACCGACAGACTGGCTGACCAGAATATTTAATGTGGCCTGGACGTTGAGAAAGGTACCGACAGACTGGCTGACCAGAATATTTAATGTGGCCTGGACGTTGAGAAAGGTACCGACAGACTGGCTGACCAGAATATTTAATGTGGCCTGGACGTCCAGAAAGGTACCGACAGACTGGCTGACCAGAATATTTAATGTGGCCTGGACGTTGAGAAAGGTACCGACAGACTGGCTGACCAGAATATTTAATGTGGTCTGGACGTCGAGAAAGTTACTGACAGACTGGCTGACCAGAATATTTAATGTGGCCTGAACGTCGAGAAAGGTACCGACAGACTGGCTGACTAGAATATTTAATGTGGCCTGGACGTTGAGAAAGGTACCGAAAGACTGGCTGACCAGAATATTTAATGTGGCCTGGACGTGTCGAGAAAGGTACCGACAGACTGGCTAACCAGAATATTTAATGTGGTCTGGACGTTGAGAAAGGTACCGACAGACTGGCTTACCAGAATATTTAATGTGGTCTGGACGTCCAGAAAGGTACCGACAGACTGGCTTACCAGAATAGTTAATGTGGTCTGGACGTTGAGAAAGGTACCGACAGACTGGCTGACCAGAATATTTAATGTGGCCTGGACGGCCAGAAAGGTACCGACAGACTGGCTGACCAGAATATTTAATGTGGCCTGGACGTCGAGAAAGTTACTGACAGACTGGCTGACCAGAATATTTAATGTGGCCTGGACGTCGAGAAAGATACCGACAGACTGGCTTACCAGAATATTTAATGTGGCCTGGACGTCGAGAAAGGTACCGACAGACTGGCTAACCAGAATAGTTAATGTGGCCTGGACGTCGAGAAAGGTACCGACAGACTGGCTGACCAGAATATTTAATGTGGCCTAGACGTCGAGAAAGGTACCGACAGACTGGCAAACGGGCAATCATCATACCTATTTGGAAAAATAAAGGCGAGAAGCGAGAGTGCGAAACGTATAGGGGAATATCTCTTCTACGCCATATAGGCAAGATATATGCAAAGATACTAGAAAGAAGAGCAAGATCGATACTGGAACCCCAATTAGGAAATAATCAGTTTGGGGTCAAGAGAGAAAAGAGCTGCACAGACGCAGTACAATTATTTTTACATTGAGACAAATATGTGAACAGTTTAAAGAATACGATGGAAACACCAGCCTTATAGTCATAGATCAAGAAAATACGTTCGATGGAGTCAACAGAAATAAACTATGGGAGATCCTGGCAGATTATGGACTGGAAGGTCGTCTACTTAGTAACACCAGCGTCCTATATCAGGATAGCCATAGTGCAGTAAGAATAACAGAAGATATGTCGGAGTGGTTCCTCATTTCATCAGCCCGGCTATAGCAACATATAGAACCTTTGTAACACCAACAACATATCAAGCTCTATATCCGGTGTACGCAATGCCAATGTGTATGAAAAGGTATATTTCTCTCTGGGCACTTTAATTGTATACGTCATTTCATACGGACAAAATTATACTCTAAACTGATGCTTGTACCCGGAAATGCTTTAGTTTGTTTAACACGTTCACATTATCGCGGTATCCTCAGCGCCAGTCCGGCAGATGTCACCATGTAGCATGTCCCTTGTAGAACGTCGCTCCCATCACAGTCTGTCTGAAAGAAACTTGTTCTCTAGCCAAAACTCCAGCCTCCGCCATAGTCATACTCAGGCATTCCTGGATATATTGGTGCAATCGTCTTCGTGGTCTACCCCTGCCTCTTTTGTCTGGCACCATACCTTACATCACCGTTCTCTCAAGACCGTTGTGTCTCTTGATGTGATCAAAGTATTTGCATTTTCTAGCCAAAAATGGAATTGATAAACCAGTTCTCCTCTATGTTCACCTCTTGCCGAATGTCTGCATTTTGTTTTTTTCTCTGCCCAGGTTATTTTGAGGATCTTTCTGTAACATTTTGACTGGAAGGATTCGATTCTTTGTCTAGAAGTTTTGGTAATCGTCCATGCTTCACAGCCATAAGCTGCCACAGAAAAAACACAGGCTCTCAAGACTTTTACTTTTATCATTTTGTTGGTGCTCTGCCATAATATCTTCAGGCTGTTCAGTCTCTGCATTGCCATAGATAGTCTTCTTCTGATTTCTTTTGAGCAGTCGCCATTTTTGTCAATTCTGGAGCCCAGATATTCAAAATGTGTGACCTGATCTATTACCTCACCACCCACTATAAATTTAAGCTGACATTGTGTTTTGTCGGCAGATGAGCCGTAAGCAATACTATGGATGCGTTTCGATCTTTAACAACGCTGTACCACTACAGGCCTAGGTCTTTGGTTAGTCCATCTCGCCTTCGCATAGATGGTCAACCCTGTGAACGTGTACAGACATATGGTCACCAAAACATTGTTCTACGTGTCCATTTGTTGTCCGGCATGCGTACCATATGTTCAGTCTAGCGTGATATCGCTGACTACCACCAACACCAACCGAGGGGGAATGTACTTCCCTGGGACAGAAGACGAACTTCAGACGAAGAACTGTTTCCCGCGGGCCTCGAGAGTGTTCGTCAATTCCATGTTTCAGTTTTTCAAAAGGTCCTGGAACACGCTTTTCGGGTTGGGAACACCGTTATCGATGACGATACTGCCCCAGAATTAGGTCAGGTCAGGTCATCCCGTAACAGGTGAGGTCGTTGGGGCACACATGAAGACATCCTCACAATGCCACGCCACTCTTCTCTGCCATATGCCGCTGCCTGTGACTCTTCTGGTCGGAGATTGGTCCATTCTTTTATGTTGTCCTCCCATCTCTTTTTTGGGACGGCCTCTTCGTCGTCTGCCATGTACCTTTCCGTGGAGGATTGTATTTGCAAGACCATTTGATCTCGATATGTGACCGTACCAAGCGAGTTTCCTTCTTTTGACAATTGCCAAGAGGTCTTCGAAAGGGCCTACTGCTGTTGTAATTCTATCTCGTATTTCCTTATTTGTAACTCGATCTTTGTACGTGACGTTTAAAAGTTTCCGGAAACATCTCATCTCCAAGGCCTGTATCCTTCGTTGAAGGTCAGTTGTAACTGTCCATGTCTCACAAGCATAGAGGAATATTGACACGACCAGTGTACACATTAATCTGATTTTCGTGCATAGTGCTAACCGTTTATCTTGCCAGATTTTGTTAAGCCCCAGAATACACACCATACAATAAAAAGACATTATCACACATCTCTTGCCCTCTCTCCGTGTGTTGGGGATTGATACTGGCGTACCACGATGTCGGAGGAACATGAAGAGATGGGGTCCCTCGGACGGCGATACATGTGACTGCAGTGCGGTTTTATGATTTGCCCCAACCTTCCGGATACATATGACTGCGGTGCGGTACAAGATTCAGGTCAACTGATGATTTACCCCAACTTTCCGGATACATATGACTGCTGTGCGGTGTAGCAGACCCCACAGTTTGCCCAATGGTTATTCTAACTTAGAACACTATCACACTCATCTACATCATCATGACCACACACTGCAATAATATAGCACACATCAGATGGCATATTTATTATAATACTCATACCTGAAAAATTAGTAGAGAAATTACAAACACAATACAATACATGTCATTTTAACTAAATATTCCTATATTATATATATATGTTAAAATAAATATTAACTAAAACGGAAATTTTAAGCATTAGCTATTGATGGAATTCCCAACTATCTAAAACCCAGTTATATTGCCTTCCTCCCATCACACACACACACATCTATTTAACTGCGTCCTCAACACACCTTATCAAAAACCCTTCCTCACTCAAATCCCCTCAGGCGGGAGATCTGGATATACCTCGATCACAATGTGTCCCGCTAACAACACACGTTCAGTGTATCTATTAATACAAAACTCACCTATTTGAGCGATCCTGTTGTATCACTAACATTCGTACAACAGTTTATCAATCGTTCTTCTATCTAAGTCGGTGAGTTAAACCAGACTCCTATCTACATTCACTCTCATTCGCTCTCCTCTCCTCTCCATCCAGCATCTTGAGCTAAACTTTGTCTCGTGTTATATACACTAAAGCAGTATCAAAGCTGACCAATGGATCTAGGGGGATGCCTCTTTTTAGTCGCCATTGAGTGATGTGAAGTGAAAAGTGGAGTGCCACAGGGCTCGGTTTTGGGACCAATTTTATTCTTGATATGTATAAATGATTTGGACATAGGTATGGGATCCATTATTGCAAAATTTGCTGATGACACAAAACTATGCAGTAGTGTCTCATCTAAAGCAGAAGTAGATATATTGAGGTCGGATTTAGATAAAATTCGAGAATGGTCTGTAATCTGGCAAATGGAGTTTAATGTAGATAAATGTACAGTCATCAACATGGGTAGATCCAATATGGAACATAATTACAGAATGGGAGAGAACAATATTAGAAAGATAGATAAAGAAAGGGACTTAGGGGTTATAATAGATCATACATGTAAGGTGAGGGAGTAAGTTCAGGTAGCAGTAAAAAAAGGCAAATGCAATGTTAGGGATGATCAAAAGAAATATTAAGCATAGGAGCAAGGAAGTGATAGTCAAACTGTATAAAGCATTAGTTAGACCTAGATTGGAGTACTGTGTACATGTGTGGAGTCCTTATCAGAGAGGGGATATAGACATGCTGGAGAAAATACAAAAAAGAGCGACAAAGCTGATAGTGGGATTCCAGAATTACAGTTATGAAGAAAGATTAAATAGAACTGGCCTTCAGTGTCTAGAAGAGAGAAGAATTCGTGGTGACTTAATACAGGTGTATAAGATGATCAGAGGAATGGATAAAGTGGACTATAACAAGTTTTTTAAAGTACAACCACCAACAACGACAAGAGGGCACAGCTACAAGTTGACTAAGGAGAGGTCCAGATTAGATATTAGGAAGTATTTCTTTAGCCAGAGAGTAGTGAATGCTTGGAATGCATTGCCAAGTGAGGTGGTGGAGGCTGGGACGGTTAATGCATTTAAGAACAGATTGGATGCGTACAGCTTCTAGAGGAAGGTGTTGTAAATGGAACTGGTTGTATACAGACTCTGCAGAGTCTTCTAAACCAGTATAAAGACGTTAAGTTAAGTTAAGAAATACTTTGCACACCTGTCACTCATCTATAGCAGCAAGCTACGCTACCATCTCGTCTGTCACTCATTCTCCCCCTACCCAAATCGGAACGCCAGTGGTCAGCTCCGACCTGTCCACATTCTTTGCCCCAACTCTGTTTTTCTTTGTTGAGACGGTGAGTGACCTTGACACGCATTCAGGTACCTTTTAAGCTTTAACATATTCAGGTACCTTTGTTATCAGCAACCACATCACCCCTGTCCTAAACGTTCTTGCTCCAGCGGGAACTGTTACAGCGGTACAAGATCCAGGTCAACTGATGATTTGCCCCAACTTTCCGGATACATATGAGGAGAGCGACATGCTAGAGGTAAATGCCAGAGCAATTCAAGTAGCTGAACACTGGATGAACGGTATATGACGTGGTTCTGGGACAGGGGAAGTAAGTCTACATTCGATATTACTCAATAACCCTGTGGTTTAGAGGTCAGGGTCGAAGTGGCAGCAATGAAAGAGCCGACAGCAGATAGCAAGGCATGACTGGCTGTTTGCATCCGTTTCCGCGAACCACAATTAACCAAGACCCTATTTCGCTTTCAAGTGGTGACCATGGAAATAGGATGCACTAGTGTCGTTTGGCTTAGAGAATACAGATCGTTGTGTGATGTAAGCCCTGCACCCCAAAAAAACTGGCTGAAATCGGATGTGTCAAGTCCAAAGGCGCAGATATTGAAGTCTCAATAAAGAAGAAAAAGAAGAAGAAGAAGAAGAAGAAGAAGAAGAAGAAACAGACACAGAAGAAGAAGAAGACGAAGCAGAAGAAGATGAAGATGAAGAAGAAAAAGAAGACGAAGAAGAAGAAGATAAGGAAGAAGAAGAACAGGAAGAAGAAGAAGAAGAAGAAGAAGAAGAAGAAGAGGACGATTAAGAAAAGGTAAAAGAAGAAGACGATGAAGAAGAAGACTAAGAAGAACATGAAGAAGAACATGAAGATGAAGACGTTGAAGAAGAAGATGAAGAAGATGATGAAAAAGATGATGGTGATGAAGAAGAAGAAGACGATGGAGAAGAAGGAGAAGAAGACGATAAATAAGAAGAAGATGATGAAGACGATAAAGAAGAAGACGATGGAGAAGATGAAGAAGAAAACAATGGAGAATATTAAGAAGACGGTGAAGAAGACAAGGAGAAAACGACGAATAAGAAAACAACGAAGAAGAAGAGACAAGCAGTAATAACTTAATATGAATATCTTTTGACTTGCGAACAATGTCCCTAACAACTTCACACACAGACCCCCCTCTCCCCCTCTACCTAGTATATAAACGGCCATATTTAACCAAATAGCACACACACCATCAGTCTCCCAGCCGTCAGATCTACCCAACGTATCAACTAAAACGCGTTCTTGTTACCCACAAAGAGAAGTCGACACTTCCAGGAAATAATCCTTATGTCACTGATTTATCCACGTTAGTCACATGGGACCCCGGCTAGACTCAGTGAGTGAGTCCATTTGTATGATAAATGGGGTCGACAGCTTGAAGTGACTCTTGGGATGTCAGGCGGCAAGGTTCAGGTCACCAAGGACAGTTTATCACGGAGGGAGAATGACTATCAGGAAAACACTCAAATAGTAGTTTACATGAGTGGTGATTGTCCAAAGATTGAGATGATTGTTCCAAGATTGAGATCTGAGGATTACGATTTCTGATTGTGAAATATGTCATGTGAACAGTGCTCTTGTAAAAGAATTTGAAAATCGCATATTATACTTGCGTCTTAATTCACCCCAAACAATAGAAATATATTTTTTTATCTCCGGTTATCTATTTTTAGCACTGCATTTGAGGGTAGTGACGTCACCAACAAAATCCACTATTTAACTGTTGGGGTGTCAAACATCACGCCCGTAATGGGATTGACAATAAACCTAGATTTAGTCATCAAACAGTAAATGACTGAGTCAACTTTGTTGACCCTATTACACGTGCACATAATCAATGCATCGAACTTTCTTGGAAAACAGCAACGGAGAAATACAATCGCCAAAATGACACACACTGGCATTTGCTTGATTCGTACATATCCGAGTTTAAATGGCGTCGATGCATCAAAGTAAATGGTTTGGACATTTTACCAGTCACTCTTGCCGCCACTGTTCACTTCTGGTTATCTCAATAATAAAAATGGTGGTGTTTGGTCATCCAATTATTTCAATCCGCTTGTCAGGAAATTTAATTATTCTCCTTTTTAAGCCATGCATTCCTCCAGAAAATTGATGGTAAAACTGAAAATAACCATTTTTTTCTAGAAATGTATCTTTATCTAGTGGAATTCAAAGGCTAGTCCAGTCAGGCAGAACGCACTGACCAGGACGTCGCGTCAGGGTCAGGCATAATAGACAACAATCGCTCTTTCATGTAGCGTTTCCTGGAAACAGGATGTTTTCAAGGCAGTCTGGCTGACGAGATGTGAATCAATGTGATCCCTGTAGTAGTGAGCGCCACCCAGATGAAGTCAGGCATAGCACAACTGCCTGGAGGACGGCGGTCCACTTTCATCAGCACGCTCGGGATGTGACGAAAGCTACTATAGCCCTCCACTTAACGCCCTTTTCAGGTCGCACAAAAAAGTACTCATTGTTTGGGCATTAAACAACAGCAACAAAAAAAACTACAACAACAATCTTTATCTAAGCTTCGACATAATTATTTAAAATTATATCGACCTGTCCTCCCTTTAATCCGAAATGGAATGTCAATCCCTTTGAAACGGCACATTCCTTTGCTTACTGAATAACATAATTCATACTGTGCCAAGGTTTATAATCAATCCATGCTCCACAAAGAGAAATTAAACAAATTCACGGTACAAAACACAACAAATCACCGTTGAGAGTGATTCTTTCACATAATCATGCTCTGAAACCGTCTCTAATAAGGGACAGAATTGGAAAGGTTAGAATGGTAGTTCTGACCCTAAACAACGTATGTAGTTACAGAGAAATTAAAATTCACACCAAAGTTAGAATATTCAACGCCAATATCAAATCGTTGCTGCTGTATGAAGCCGAAACATAAAGAACGACAAAGGCCATGCAACAAAGACTACAGTACTTCTCTAACAAATGCTTTCGAAGGATAATGGACATAAAGTTGCAGGACATGGTGAAGAATGAAGACCTATAGAGAATTAGCCAACAATAGGTACTGGAACAACAAATTATCGACGAAAGTTGAGCTGGATAGGACCCAAAAACACATGGAGAAAGGAATGAGAGAAGGAACTAAGATGAAATCCTTACATCTGCAGAAAGAGCATCCCAGGATCGTGTATGTTGGCAATGGCCCATGCAACGAGAGGAGCAAAGGGCTTGATTGATTGATTGATTGATTGATTGATTGATTTATCTTCCAATGCAGGGGAGAAAAGACTAACGTCTGGACAGACAAAACATACTGATCAGACATTTTAGTCAGGGCCAGCAAAAATATACTGACCACGACTCCAACCTCGACTTTTTTGCAGTTCTCACTGACAACGGGCTGTTTTCATGGCAGCCTGGCTAAGGAGGTGGAAGATCGACGTGATCCCTCGCAGTAGTGAGCGACACGCAGACGAAACCAAGCATAACGCAACTGTCTGGAGGACCCGGCCCACCTACACCCACACGCCTGGGTGTGAGGAAAGCCACTGCAACCCGCCCCCTAACGCCATTTTCAGAGCCCACAAAAGAGTTGATTTACTGATTGTGGGTTAACATCAAGAAATCAATCATCTTCCAATCCACGTTATTTGTTTTTCCAAGATAGAATAATTCTCTGGATTGTGTTGGTACGTGACTATCATATTCTGTATAAAGCTGTTATGTCCAGCTTGTCAAATATCACAGTTCTAGTAGTATTAGTGTTAGTCCAATTGTTTTTATTGACTAAATATGTTACTTAACTCACTAACTGTTGTAACTTATGTTCGTTTCCAGCTAACCGAACTGTTTATTTTCATATTCCTTTCATTTATTTTCTAATTCTGTTTTTATCTTGAATGGAAATTAAAAACAAACAGAAGCAGTGTTATTTTTATGAATTTGTTCATCTTTTTTGAGTCTATTAAGAACACGCGCTGTGAAACCTATAATTTGAATAGAAAACCAATGTTTATTAACCTGACATGTGGGCCCTGTAAGGAATGGTTATCTCCGTGCATATAATCATTACATGGAAACCCCAAGCTGGTCATTTTACCAGCAAAAACAACCTTGCGTGTGTCATCGTTTGGAAAGCCGCGTCCGCGTTGCCACGGTAATGACGCTCTAAGTAAGATGGACGACTCTCCATGGCAACGTATCAAGGGGAGGTAAATTCGATTGCTCCGTCACGCGCATCCATGGTGACACGGACTAATGAGAAAAAATGAGTTGGTTGGTATCTGGTGTGAATCCATTTAAACGGTCCCATTGACGGAAAATTGATGTGAAGTTTCTTTTATTTATTATATTTTGTATTGTGGGTTGTGCAATAAACATTATTGTCCTTGGTCAAAGCTTTTTCGTCACAATTCGATATAAGCATCACTTTTGTTTTGATTTGATGAACTGCAGAACATCTCGATAACGCTATTCGTAGTGGGTTGTTTAAAAAAAACCGAGGTATGTGTCTACCACCTCAGGAACAGAGAGGCAAAAAGAAAACGTCATATTAGGTGGCAAGGCCAGGGGCCCGAACACTGCACGGCTCCCAAATATCTAGGCGTGACGTTAGACGGCACATTGTCCTGCATAACGCACTTCCAGTATATAAACCGAAAACTGGCCGGAACAAATGGATCAGTTCTTCGGACATCTGCACTTGCATTATGTTTTTCCAAAGCTGAATACTCTGCGTCAGTCTTGAAAAACTCTCCCTATGCGAAACTAGTTGATACAGCAATAAATAAAGCGGGTCGGATAGTATCATGGTGCCTAAAACCCACCCCCATTGATAAAAAATACCCCACAATTGGCATAGCACCATCCTCGATTCGAAGAAGCGTGGCAGCAGAAATTGAACGAGAAAAACAAGATCATGACCCAGTACACCCAATGTTTGGACATCAGGTACAGAGCACAAGACTCAACTCCAGACATAGCTTTCTAAAATCAACACAGCCCATACAGACAAACCCTGAAAGTCGCCGTATCGAGAGATGGCATGAATTGATGCAGACCCCAGTGATGGAACTTCGGGAGGAACCTGCCTCCGGACATCATCTACCATACACAACATGGAAGTCGCTAAACAGACTCCAAACTGGTGTATTACGGTGCAAGAGGAATATGAAACGATGGGGGTACACATGTGACTGTGGCGCAAGACCCAGACCAACTGATGACCTGCCCCAACCTCCAGGAAACATTCAATAGGTGCGACATGCTGGAGGCAAATGACAAGACAAGCCATGTCGCTGGATACACTCTCCTGCGCCGTCCTCTTATGCGCTCCACTCCGATCGAACCTCGTTTAATGTCGAAACTTTGCAGTCTGTGGATTGCTGCTTTATCTATTGCGGTCATTGATTGATTTCAAAATGTCACTTCTCTATTCATAACTAATGTGTTCATGGTGGGAGCTTGTGAAGCCAAGATGTCAGCTCTTTCATTGCCCTGAACCCCGGCATGAGCAGGACAGTAGATCCAGGTCAATCCCTGGAGGTTTGAGGCCTCAACAGCTGATATCCACCCGTACCTAAGCCATCCATTCTGTACTTTCTGAAGTACGGCCTGCGCGTCTGTCCCGATGACTGCCTTTGTTATACAAGTCTCAGATACCCATCTCAGTGCTGAGGTCACTGCTTCCGTCTCCATTCTCATACTGGAGGTTGTTGACACGTATGCCCTACTGCGCTCAGCAACGACCTCTCCTCTCACTCTAGCCGAGAAACCCCAGCCTGATGTCCCACTCAGCAACGACCTCTTCTCTCACTCTAGCCGAGAAACCCCAGCCTGATGTCCCACTGCGCACGACTGATCCGTCGGTGTGTATGACAGCGTCACTCTCCTGTGTGTTCTCAAGTTGTCAGCTGATTTACCTCTTGCTCCTTCTGCTCAAAAGGGGATATGCGGCTTGGAGATTGTCCCGTCATAAAGGTTAATTAGAATTTCCGTAGTAGTAGCAGTAGCTCCATTTAAGTCATGTCTGACTATAGGTCGATGCGAACTTAGAGTAGCAATTCTCTACTGAGTTTTTGGTTTTTCTTTTCATTTCGGCGTTACTTCCCTTTGTTGCATGAGCTTTATTTTTTAGCTCAGTCTGAGGTGGCTATGTCTTCCCAAGATGACATATCCATTTTCAGAGCCTTCATGTGCCGCTTACGTGCGTCTTTGATCAGTGGTCGGTCAGCTGTTCTTTTACCACACGCCAGCTGTCCATAGAGAAAATCTTTGGGGATGCGACCGTCTTCCTTGCGACGAACATGACCAAACCATCGCATTCTTCGTTGGTGAAGGAGGGTGTACATACATGGAAGACAGGAATTGGTATATCTACGTGGGTCAAAAGATCACGAAGGATAGCAGGGAACTAGCTCAGCTTCACTTGTGTTAAACCCATACTGCAACAGATGCAAAACGTCAACGTTAGGTGTCACACCTTAAATTGTTTTGTTATTCCAGCCATGGCTTATGGCCGCTAAGTGTGAAACCTAATGAAAGCTGATACAGATAGACTACGCGTTGCCCAACGAGCATTGGAGTGAAGAACATTGAAGATCTCCATTCGAGATCAAATTCGTAACGCAGGGATCAGACGTGCAACTTCCTTCTCTGACATCATAGATGTCGCGCCGTTACGAAAATACAGATGGGCGGCCTTGTGGTGTGCATATCAGATAACAGACGGACTTGAAGAGTGCCGTCGTAGTGACCGTACCACTTTAGCCACCCTCGCGGGCGACCGAGGATGAGTTGGAGAGATGGGAAAATGGAGGCCCTGAGACCAAAATGGTACACCAGGGAAAAAGAGCGAAATGAGTTTAATCAAAATTTGTCTACCTGGCATCAGGCACACGGGCTAGACTGACTACCAGGATTGTGAGAATCCCATCTATTGCTTTACAATAAACTTTGCAGCCGGTGTCAAGCGTTTTATGTGACCATACAGTTTGCCCGTTCCTGACAAGAAGTCTACATCCACAGTAAAGGTGTGCTATGTTTTGGGATGATTATTAGTTATTTGGAGTCGAGCCGTCGACATGATAATTCGCGATGTGAGACGTTATATCAGAGAAGTACATTTTTTTTGTATATATTGATATCCCCATGTCTGTATTCTTCTCTTTTTCTTACGAGCTAGTTCAGCATTGTTGTTATTTGTTGTCCCTGATGAAGACCTATTGGTCGTAACGTACGTTTCGTTTGTGTTCTTGTCTCGGTGGCAGTATCTGACCACACCCATTTTAAATTTTAATTAAATTTAATTTTAATAAACTTTAAACATTTTTTTTCCTCATTTATTTTTTCTTACTGTTAGTCAAATCATCATCAACAAGTGCCATGCCGGCTGGCGTGGGTGATCATGGACCAGCACAACTCTTATGTCTCTGGTGCAGGAAATCAGTTCTATAGTTGATGCTCCTTCATGCAATGTACTCTTGTCTATTCTACCCGGCATTATGCCTATTGTAGCAACGCTTCCCATACCTTCATTGCGCATACTTGTATGTCCATAACACACTGATTGTATTTTTGTATATTATTATTGACAAGTTTCCGTTGTGCGTTCACTTCTAATCTAACAGTATATCGTCTTTATATGTTTGTGCCTGTCCATAGTATTCTCAAAATTGACCTAAAAACGACATCTCTGCAGTCTCTAACGAAATAATTGCACGTTAACCCACCTTCCATGTTTCACAACAATAAGTCAATATCCGAATTACGAGGCGTGTTCAAATGAAACCAGACCTACCTGCAGCAAGTGAGCATACGTACGATGCGCATGACAACGTCACTTCTGGTGTAAACAGCACATACCAACTGTCAAGTTTGAAAAATTGCATAGGAAATCGTGGAGAAGGAATATGGAAAAATAAAGAGAAAGGATGAAGATGAGGTACAAAGACTGAGAAAATAATGAGAAAGTATGGAGATGAGGTAGAAAGACTGAGAAAATAATGAGAAAGTATGGAGATGAGGTAGAAAGACTGAGAAAATAATGAGAAAGTATGGAGATGAGGTAGAAAGACTGAGAAAATAATGAGAAAGTATGGAGATGAGGTAGAAAGACTGAGAAAATAATGAGAAAGTATGGAGATGAGGTAGAAAGACTGAGAAAATAATGAGAAAGTATGGAGATGAGGTAGAAAGACTGAGAAAATAATGAGAAAGTATGGAGATGAGGTAGAAAGACTGAGAAAATAATGAGAAAGTATGGAGATGAGGTAGAAAGACTGAGAAAATAATGAGAAAGTATGGTGATGAGGTAGAAAGACTGAGAAAATAATGAGAAAGTATGGAGATGGTAGAAAGACTGAGAAAATAATGAGAAAGTATGGAGATGAGGTAGAAAGACTGAGAAAATAATGAGAAAGTATGGAGATGAGGTAGAAAGACTGAGAAAATAATGAGAAAGTATGGAGATGAGGTAGAAAGACTGAGAAAATAATGAGAAAGTATGGAGATGAGGTAGAAAGACTGAGAAAATAATGAGAAAGTATGGAGATGATGGAGAACGAGTGTAAGAAGATTTTGAAAGGAGAAATGGAAATGAGGGGAAAAGGCTGAGTGAAAATAAGGAGAAAGTATGGAGATGATGGAGAATGAATTGATGAAAATAAGGAGAAAGTATGGAGATGATGGAGAGTGAATTGGTGAAAATAAAGAGAAAGTATGGAGATGATGGAGAATGAATTGGTGAAAATAAGGAGAATGTATGGAGATGATGGAGAGTGAATTGGTGAAAATAAGGAGAAAGTATGGAGATGATGGAGAATGAATTGGTGAAAATAAGGAGAAAGTATGGAGATGATGGAGAATGAATTGGTGAAAATAAGGAGAAAGTATGGAGATGATGGAGAATGAATTGGTGAAAATAAGGAGAAAGTATGGAGATGATGGAGAGTGAATTGGTGAAAATAAGGAGAAAGTATGGAGATGATGGAGAATGAATTGGTGAAAATAAGGAGAAAGTATGGAGATGATGGAGAATGAATTGGTGAAAATAAGGAGAAAGTATGGAGATGATGGAAAAAAAGGAGAAATACTGAAAGGAGAAATGGAAATGAGGAAGATTCATAGGAAGACAATTCGTTGATTTGGTACTGAAAGCACACTCTGAGGACCACGGTACTAAAAACACACTCTGAGGACTACGGTACTAAAAACACACTCTGAGGACCACGGTACTAAAAACACACTATGAGAACCACTGTTCTAACGTTTCATTTCTAAGCACAACGTCACCGCAATTCCTAGAAGGCGGTCTATGGGGAATTACCACTGTCGAAGAGTCGGCTGTTGGCTTGAACAGCGTGAAGCGAAATTCAAAATTTGGCGTCTCAAAGGGAAGCCCAGAAGCTGAACTTCGTTTTTTCTTTGTGGGAGCTAAGTTATATTATGTTGCGGTATTGTCGAAACGCAATACTCGCGGGGGCTGGTTGCAGCGAGGACCACGGACGAGAACATAATACGTTTTGACTTAATTTAGTGATCGGTTTGAACTGTGGTGAATGGCAAGAGGCAATGCGTGGGGACAATGGACGAACAAAGAGTTATGGAAATGAAGGAGAAAGACCAGGGGAGATTACGGGAAAAGGGGTGTGGAAATAAGAAAAAGATAGGAAGAAAGTAAGGGGAGATAGATATGAACATGAGGGAGAAGGACGTTGGGGGGGGGGGAAAAGAGAGAACGACTAGGGAGACGGGGGCGGGGAAATTATGGAAAAAGAGATGTTGAACTAGGAGATAAAGAAAGACTCCAGAAATTACGTAGAAAAGATTATTGAAATAGGAGAGAAAGACTCAAGAAATTACGGAGAAAGAGATGTTGAAAAAGGAGAGAAAAACTCAAGAAGTTACGGAGAAATGGATATTGAAATATGAGAGAAAAACACGAAATTACGGATAAAAGGTTACTGAAATTGGAAAAAAATACTAGATGAAAGTAACGAGAAAGAGATAGAAATAGACAAAGAGAGAAAAGGTGAACACAGAGAAAGACTGGAAAACAAAAAGAGAAAAAATTGTAACTGGCATGGAAGTTAAGGAGACAGAGAAATGGAAATAAAACATAAGGAATAGGGAAAAGATAAATGGAAATGGGTGGAAATGAGGGAGAGAGTGTGCAAAGACATTCAATGCAGATAAGGAAAAGAGGGAAAAGGATAAGAATATAAGGAGAATGAAATATTGAAATGGGGGAGATAGATTTGGGGAAGATAAGGAGAAAGGGACATTGAAATAAAGGACAAAGACTATGGGAAGAGATTGGAAGTAGGGATGGAAAAGGGAGAAAAGCTTTAGAAATTAAGTAGAATGAGGTATGGAGATGATAATGGGAAATACTGGAGGATGATTGGGGGGGGGGGGTGCGAATGAGCTATGGAGAGGGAGGAGGAAGGCTGTTGAAACATATTGATAAGGTAGAAAAAGCTTGGAGCGAGGTCTGGACTGTATGGTGGATGTGGCAATACCTTCCAGCCGAGTTGCTGCAGATGGAACATAGTGTGAAGATCCGTCTGAGGTCGAACGTTATCTTGCTGGAGCAGGGCGCCCTTTGTGACCAAACCAGGTCGTTTCTTTTACCACAGACAGTAATGCACATCACTCAAAATGCGTATGTACTGTTCAATGTTGATAGCGCTACTACGGGGTAGAAAACGAACATGAATGACGCACATCAGTTAACAACCATCCGCGGCACTCAGTGAAGTAATAAGCTGCTCGAGCCTAGCCCATTAAGCAGGAAATCCTCCTCCCGGCTACATTCAGCTGATACCAGAGCTGGGACTTGCACAGCGGCATCTTCCTCTGTAGAAGCACAGGTTAACTAAGTGGGACCTGCACAGCGGCATCTTCCTCTGTAGAAGCACAGGTCAACTAAGTGGGACCAGCACAGTGGCATCTTCCTCTGTAGAAGCACAGGTCAACTAAGTGGGACCAGCACAGTGGCATCTTCCTCTGTAGAAGCACAGGTCAACTAAGTGGGACCAGCACAGTGGCATCTTCCTCTGTAGAAGTACAGGTCAACTAAGTGGGACCAGCACAGTGGCATCTTCCTCTGTAGAAGCACAGGTCAACTAAGTGGGACCTGCACAGCGGCATCTTCCTCTGTAGAAGTACAGGTCAACTAAGTGGGACCAGCACAGTGGCATCTTCCTCTGTAGAAGTACAGGTCAACTAAGTGGGACCAGCACAGTGGCATCTTCCTCTGTAGAAGTACAGGTCAACTAAGTGGGACCAGCACAGTGGCATCTTCCTCTGTAGAAGCACAGGTCAACTAAGTGGGACCTGCACAGTGGCATCTTCCTCTGTAGAAGTACAGGTCAACTATGAATATATTGTGACCACGTAGCTCCAATGTGACGTCAAAGATGACGGCTCAACACCAGTTTTGGTAGAGTGTAACTGTTGTAACTGATATCTGAGATTTCTATGACAAAGGCAGTCATCGTGACAGACGTGCAAGCCGTGCTTCAGAAAGTACAGAGGGGATGGCTTAGGTACGAGTGGGTAGCGGCTGTTGAGGCCTTAAACCTCCAGGCGTTGACATGGATCTACTGCCCTGCTAATGCCGGGGTTCAGGGCAATGAAAGAGCTGACACCATGGCTTCACAAGCTCCCATTATGGGCACGTTAGTGATGGATGGAAGTGACGTTTTGAGATCGTTGAATGACCGCCTGCTGGATGGGGACACCGCAGTGGAGGAAGCGGCAATCCACAGACTGCAAAGTTACGACGTTGAACGAGGTTCGAGCGGAGTGGGGCGTTTGGGTGGGGGGGGGGGGGGGGGGACGGCGCCGGAGAGTGTGCGGCCGGCGAGTTTCCGGGACCATCGGCATCCATGCCTTACGCCCTTTGATGAGAGAGAGACTGAGCACCTATGGGTATGCCCGGAGTGCAGTGACGTCGATTCTTAGAAACAGAAACTGTTGCAACTACGTGTTCTTATATAATCGAAGAGGAGCGAAGACTAACGCCAGGATCAGGTAAAATATACTAGCCAAGATTAGACCACACATCCACGTGGTACTCCTGGGACCACTCTACGTTACAGCAGCCTGGCCAACTAGGTGAGGATCGCCACTGTAACTCATAATTTCGAGCCTTACTGAAAAAAAATAATTTACATTGCAGTAAAACTAAGATGGCCAAGTCCCACCTTCTTCTGTACCCATCGAGATATAAGAAGAGCGACTGTAACCTGCCACTAGATAAACATTATCAAGAGTGAGAAAAAAAGACGTCACAAGTAGCTTGGAGCGATACGAAAAATGTAAAATCACAAAGAGAAATGTTAAAACAAAGAGGACACGAGACACTGGAAGTTACTCTCCCAAGAAACAACAGATAAGCTTGTCCCTCGTGCCCTCTTTGATATGCACTCCGTCACACGTAACGAGGTTAGAAACTCCGGTATCCAGTGGCCCACATTGAAGACGATGTCGTTAGGTGGACTAACGTCCCTAGGGAAGCCCTATAAACGCCCGCTGAAGATTGGCAATAAACGAGAGTGGACACTGCTGGGGTCTTAGCCTGGACGGGTCTTAAGTCGGTCCCTGATTTCATTTTCTGCCTACTTAAGTCTGGTCCTATTCGCAGTTAGGACGGATGGAGTTCACTGACAAAGAGCATTAGTGATCCCATGTACTTCATGGTAGTGAGGATATAGATTAGTTGTGGTATATATCCCTTAATGGATCCAAGAGAATAGAAGGCAATAGAGGAGACGTTACGTTATGGTTGTGATAGGCAATGATATGTTGTATGATAGGTGGAGCTACATTGCATTGTAGTGACAGATGAGGCTACATGGTATTTCTAATGACGAATGAGGCTACCTTATATTGTGGTGATAGTTTGGGCTATATTGTATTTGTGGTGAAAGTTGGGACTACATTACATTCCTTGTAGTTGTGGCTACATTATATTGTAGTGGCAGATGAGGCAACATTGTATTGTAGTGGCAGATGAGGCTACATTGTATTGTAGTGACACATAAGGCTACAAAGTATTGTAGTGACACATGAGGCTACATTGTATTGTAGTGACAGATTAGGATACATTGTTTGTAGTGACAGTTTGGGCTACAATGTATTGCAGTTATATTCGGGGCTACATCGTAAGTGTAGTGATAGTTGGAGATACGTTAAATTCAAGATTGTTATGGCTAGTTAGTATTGTAGTGACAGATGATACTACATTGTATTGTAGTGGCATATGAGGCTACATTGTAGTGTAGTGACAGTTTGGGCTACAATGCATTGCAGTTGTGTTCGGGCTACATCGTATTTGTAGTGATAATTCAAAGCTACATTATATGCACGTTATAGTTGTGGCTATACATAATCTTTGTCACACATGAGGCTACTTAGCATTTTAGTAACAGATGAGGCTACATAGTATTGTAGTGATAGTTGAGGTTTTATAAAAGGCTATATTGCATGGTACTGGTCGTTGGGGATACATTGTAGTATACTGACAGATGAAGTTGGGACTATATTGCATTGTAGTGACAGATGAAGTTGGGGCTACATTGTAGTGTAGTGCCATATGATGTTGGGGCTACATTGTATAGTAGTGACATATGCACTTGGGGCTTATTGTATTGTAGTCAAAGATGAAGTTTGGGTTACATTGTATTCTAGTGGTATATTTGTGTTATATTGGTGGTAGTTATGGCTACATTGTATTGTATTGTTAGTTGGGGCTAAACTGTAATATGGTGATATTTGTTGCTACATTACATTGTTGTAATAGTTGGGCTTAACTCTATTGCAGTGGTAGTTGTGGTTACATACAGCGTAGTCGTAGTTGGGGGATAAACTGTCTTCTATTGATGATGTGGTTACATTGTACTGTAGTGATATATGAGGCTACATTATATTGTAGTAGTAGCTGCGTCTACTTTATATTGTAGTGATAGATGAGAGGAGGGCCGGGGGTTACATTAAACTGTTATGCCGAGGGCTGTCGATTATTGATCTCTAGCTGTCTCTGACCGATGCCAAGCTGGTACACTCGGTCAAACTGTGTCACGACCACATCTTGATGTTGTCTGTCTAACTGTACCTCTGCCACCCTCTGGCTCTCTCGCCCTCCAATATAACCTCCAGCAAACTGGCATGTCACTTGACATCATCAACGTATTTCGTCTTTCTGCTGTGTATTACCTTCAGAATCGTTTACTCCGCGTTGAATTGTTCTAGAACCTCAATTTTTGGTTTCTTATCTTTCCAAGAAACTCGTCTGTCTTCCGAAGACCAACATTTCAAAGGATTCAATTTTCTTCTTCCTTTTCTTTGTCAGGGCCCAAGTTTCTTCTCCATTTTCTTTGTCAAGGTCATTCTTCTCCATTTTCTTTGTCAGGTCCCTTTTCCTTTCTCTTCTTCTTCTTCTTCTCCTTCTTCGTACGCTGTCAGACGTCAACCTGTATTTGTTCGAAGATAGCAGCGGTCATCCTGAGACTGTCGACACTGCCATAGAGCTTGTCTAGTGTTGCCACTGGTGATGGCCACATCTGCACTCTCTGATCCTCGTATATAAGGCAGTTTTGCAACAGATGTTCAGCGGTCATTTTCTCTGTACCACAAGTGCATTCGTCAGTGCCACCTAGCTTCAGTTTATTGAATAGGTGGTACCTCAGTCTGTTGTGGCCTGTGCGGAAGACCACGACCTGCTCTCTTCTGTTCAACTGGTAATAAGCATCATTTTTTGTGTAGCCAGTATGTTCTGTTTCCCATTTGGCCATGTATCTGGCCCTAATAAGCCTTTTGGACTCTTCGTATATCACACTAGAATCTGGTTGTGGTAGCCTTGCACCTTCTTTTGCCAGTCTGTCTGCCTCCTCGTTGCCTTGAATGTTACAGTGGGATGGAACCCACTGTACCACTACTCTTTTTGGTGCGGACTGCTGGCATAGTTGACAGAGTACTGCTCTTAAATCATTAAGTTCAGTATTTTTCGGACTTTTTAGTGCTGTAACTACGGCCAGGGCATATGTAAAAAGGACTATCTGGCTTTCATTGCTTTCGCCTGTCAGCTACTGCAGCCCTCGGTGCCCTTACTCCGCTCTAAAATTGCTTGAGAATTTTCCAGTTCTCACTGACAGTGTTATTTTTCTACCATTTGGTAGGCTCAGGAATACCCGTGCCCCTCCGTTCTATGTTGTGTTTGTTACAGAACCGTCGGTGTATGCATGGGTCCAGTACATGCTTGGATAGTTTTTCGTTATGTACCTCAGCGTTATGTATCTTCTTTCGTTTTCAGTCTGGCTATTCTTGTTTCCAATACCTGGTATATTTTCTACCACCTCCGGAATGATATGCTGCTTACATGTGGGTTTGCGTACAGTAGGGATGGGCTTTGGTATTGTTACGGTGTTCATAGGGTCTTCGCTCATCTTTGCTTTGGCTATTTCTGCTAAGTTTCTCTGCTTTAGTTTCCCATTTCCAAATCTATCTAGTCTCTGATGCATTGGATGGTCTGTCAGTCTTCTGAATTTTTCTGCTTGATGCTGGGCTCTGCAGTCTCCTCTGTCGGTCATGGATTGCAGATTTGTAATCTTTTCAAGTTCTACAATTGGCGTTGACTTCATGCCTCCTGTTATAACTCTCAAGGCTTGGTTTTGAAGTTTTCTAATTTTATCAAAGTTCACCTTTGCTGCTGTTGTCCATGCCACAATGCTATACTCGAGAACTGGTCTCACTCTTCCAGTGTACAGTTTCTTTAGTATTCTTTCGTCTGCTCCCCAGCTTGTGCCAGCAAGTTTCCTCATGATTGCTATTTTTTGTCTGGCTCTCATTCGATTTCTCTCGATCTGACTTTTCCATTTCATGCGCCGCTCAAATGTGACTCCCAAGTAGTTTGGGTTGTCGTTTGGCCGCAGATATTTGCCGTTAAGACTTATTTTGGTGTTCTGTGGTTTATTTGAAAGCGAGAATATCGTACATGTTGTTTTTTCCTAGTTTATTTTGACCAGCCATTAGTTCGCCCACTCCTCCAACGATGGTATGGCCTGCTGCATCCAATTGTTTGCTACGGTGAGATTTTTTTCAGAGGCCCACATAGCCAGATCGTCTGCAAACATGGAGCTGTGGACTCCCCTTAGTATATTCTCTGTGATGGTGTTTATATACACCAGGAAAAGTGTGGGTGACAGTACCCTCCACCCCCCCCTCCCCCACCCTGGAGTAACCCATGCTCCAGTGTCACCTTTTTGCTCATCTGCCCTTGTACTTGAACTCTGGCAGTTCTGCGAGGTAGTGGCTGATCCATCTATACATTTTTCCAGATACTTCACTTCTTCGTAGCTTGACTTTAAGTCCCTCTTTCCACCCCTTATCAAATGCCTTCTCTAGATCCACCGAAACCGCTACTGAATGCTTTTTCTCTTGGTAAGCATCCCCTTTTTCCTGTGCTATGAGAGTGATCTGGTCCTCAGTGGATCTGTGTTGTCTAAAGCCTGCTTGCTGTGGAATTAATTTGTGTTTTTCTTCCAGGTGCCACATCAGTCTGGTGTTTATCATACGCTCCATCAGTTTGCCTACACAGCTAAGTAGACTGATATGCCTGTATCCATTTAGATCTGTTCTATCTTTTTCTTTCTTTGGTACTGGTATAAGTACAGCGTCTTTCCATGCCTGCGGTACAATTCTCCTTTTCCAGCTTTGGTTCAGGACTGATAGTAACTTCCTCTTCGCTGTTTGGCCCAACCCCATCAGCATGTCGTTTGTTATCCCATCTTTTCCGGGCGATTTTTTTTTTTTAAAGTTCTCATGACTTCATCCATTTCATTCATTGTTAGTTTTGCCATCATGTGCTCCTCTTGTGCCATCTTGATGTTGTCGTGGCTCTTTTATTCTTCACTAATGTATGCATGCCTGTCTGTTGGGACATCAATGTGATTTGCTCTGGCATAATGTTCTATAAAGGCGTTTACTGCTTTTTTTCCGGTAGGCACGTTGTCACCCTGCTTGATTGTAAATTGTTTATTTGATGGAGTTTCGTCATTCATGACTCTGACTAACTTCCATAGTTTGTTCCCTTCTTTGTCTAAATTGAGGCTTTCTGTTTTGTTTTTCCAGCTGTCTCTTGCTATTTGGTTGAGTGTTCTTTTGTATTTCGCAGTGATGACCTTGAGGGCGATATTTGCTTCCATATCTCTGCCATGTTCCTAGCATTTGAGACTTCATCCTCAGCTTTCTGCAGTTCACTATTCCAATATGGCTTGTAGTTTGTCCTTGCTCCTTTTGGGATGGTTTCGGTGGCTGCTTGCATTATTGCTTTGCTTAGGCTTTCCACCATAGGTTTCATATTGTTATTTCGTGTGTTGATGGTTTCACACAGTCCATCTGTCAGCATTGCAAATCTGTCCCAGTCGGCTCGTCTATAGTTCCAACGTGGCAGTGGTTTTATTTCCTGCGGGCCTACTTCCATATGAATTTCTAGCCTAATTGCCTGTGGTCGCTACCTGCCAGTTGGTTGAGCATCTGACGATCTATTTTGTGGTAAATATCCTCTGTGGAGAAGGCCAAGTCTGGGGTGGAAGTGGTATGCCATGTTCTAGAATAGAACCTAGGACTGTCGTCCGACTTATTGATAAGACAGAGATTTGTGTCTATCTCCCAGTCTTCCACTTCATCCCCTCTGTTGTCTGTATCTGAATATCCCCATCTCTCCGAGTGACTGTTAAAGTCTCCAACCACTAGGCAGCTGGAGTCCTTGATTTCCATACTCGAGAGAGACAGGTCTTTGTTGGGTGGGCCATACAGGTTGAATATACGGGTTTTCGTTTCATGTGTCATTAAGTCGACTCCTACAATTTCTGCTTGTCCCGTGTGATTGACAGATACTGCGCTACTTGGTATCCTTCTCCATTCTCTTAGTCAGGTCCCTTCTTCTCCATTCTCTTAGGCTCCTTCTTCTCCATTCTCTTAGTCAGGTCCCTTCTTCTCCATTCTCTTAGTCAGGTCCCTTTTTCTCCATTCTCTTAGTCAGGCTCCTTCTTCTCCATTCTCTTAGTCAGGTCCCTTCTTCTCCATTCTCTTAGTCAGGTCCCTTCTTCTCCATTCTCTTAGTCAGGCTCCTTCTTCTCCATTCTCTTAGTCAGGTCCCTTTTTCTCCAATCTCTTAGTCAGGCTCCTTCTTCTCCATTCTCTTAGGCTCCTTCTTCTCCATTCTCTTAGTCAGGCTCCTTCTTCTCCATTCTCTTAGTCAGGGCCCTTCTTCTCCATTCCCTTAGTCAGGTCCCTTTTTCTCCATTCTCTTAGTCAGGTCCCTTTTTCTCCATTCTCTTAGTCAGGTCCCTTTTTCTCCATTCTCTTAGTCAGGTCCCTTTTGCTCCATTCTCTTAGTCAGGTCCTTTTTTCTCCATTCTCTTAGTCAGGTCCCTTTTTCTCCATTCTCTTAGTCAGGTCCCTTTTTCTCCATTCTCTTAGTCAGGTCCCTTTTTCTCCATTCTCTTAGTCAGGTCCCTTTTTCTCCATTCTCTTAGTTAGGTCCCTTTTTCTCCATTCTCTTAGTCAGGTCCCTTTTTCTCCATTCTCTTAGTCAGGTCCCTTTTTCTCCATTCTCTTAGTCAGGTCCCTTTTTCTCCATTCTCTTAGTCAGGTCCCTTTTTCTCCATTCTTTTAGTCAGGTCCCTTTTTCTCCATTCTCTTAGTCAGGTCCCTTTTTCTCCATTCTCTTAGTCAGGTCCCTTTTTCTCCATTCTCTTAGTAAGGTCCCTTTTTCTCCATTCTCTTAGTCAGGTCCCTTATTCTTCATTCTCTTAGTCAGGTCCCTTTTTCTCCATTCTCTTAGTAAGGTCCCTTTTGCTCCATTCTCTTAGTCAGGTCCTTTTTTCTCCATTCTCTTAGTCAGGTCCCTTTTTCTCCATTCTCTTAGTCAGGTCCCTTTTTCTCCATTCTCTTAGTCAGGTTCCTTTTTCTCCATTCTCTTAGTCAGGTCCCTTTTTCTCCATTCTCTTAGTCAGGTCCCTTTTTCTCCATTCTCTTAGTCAGGTCCCTTTTTCTCCATTCTCTTAGTCAGGTCCCTTTTTCTCCATTCTCTTAGTCAGGTCCCTTTTTCTCCATTCTCTTAGTCAGGTCCCTTTTTCTCCATTCTCTTAGTTAGGTCCCTTTTTCTCCATTCTCTTAGTCAGGTCCCTTTTTCTCCATTCTCTTAGTCAGGTCCCTTTTTCTCCATTCTCTTAGTCAGGTCCCTTTTTCTCCATTCTCTTAGTCAGGTCCCTTTTTCTCCATTCTTTTAGTCAGGTCCCTTTTTCTCCATTCTCTTAGTCAGGTCCCTTTTTCTCCATTCTCTTAGTCAGGTCCCTTTTTCTCCATTCTCTTAGTAAGGTCCCTTTTTCTCCATTCTCTTAGTCAGGTCCCTTATTCTTCATTCTCTTAGTCAGGTCCCTTTTTCTCCATTCTCTTAGTAAGGTCCCTTTTGCTCCATTCTCTTAGTCAGGTCCTTTTTTCTCCATTCTCTTAGTCAGGTCCCTTTTTCTCCATTCTCTTAGTCAGGTCCCTTTTTCTCCATTCTCTTAGTCAGGTTCCTTTTTCTCCATTCTCTTAGTCAGGTCCCTTTTTCTCCATTCTCTTAGTCAGGTCCCTTTTTCTCCATTCTCTTAGTCAGGTCCCTTTTTCTCCATTCTCTTAGTCAGGTCCCTTTTTCTCCATTCTCTTAGTCAGGCTCCTTCTTCTCCATTTTCTCTGTGATGGCCCAAGTTTCTTCTCCATTAGAATAAGACTGAAAGCACATACTTTTTAATGATTTTCATTCTCTCAGTTTCAGAGAATTCTGCTCTTGGAGATAGGCTTGCTCATGCTGTTAGATGTATTCGTCACAATGAGCAAGTTTACTCTTTTGTGTGCCTTAAATGGACGTTGGTGGCAATTTTTCGTAGCTTCCCTGACATCCCGTGCGTGGTGATGAGGGCGAGAAGAGTAAATCTACCCATTGTAGGCATTCCTTCAACATCATCATCATGTAGCATGTCTTTTGCAGAACGTCGCTCTTGTGACAGCCTGTCTGTAGGAAACTCGGTCTTCCGTCAGTCTTACGGCCCGCTCCTAGGTCAATTCCAGCATCTCATCGTGTCGTGAGTCCATCCTATTCTCGGTCGGTAGATGTCTCTCTTCCCAGTGACCATGCCCTCCAAAACCATTCTCTTCACTCCGTTGTGTCGTGTAACATGTCTAAAAAGACCTCAGTTTTGGGGGTCATTACATCATTTATGAGCCAATTCTCAGTTCTTACTGTTTGGATTTGTGTTTTTTTTCTTTGTCCTCGACAACAGCCTGTTTCCAGGACGACCAAAGAGGAGGTCAGGTGAGGATCTTGGCCAGTATATTTCTCTTGACCCTGGCTAACATTCTCTGATCAGTGTGTTTTGCCTGACCAGACGTTAGCCTTATCGTCCCAACACTGTGTTTCAAAAGAACCTATCTTCACTCTTATTGCTTTTGTAATCGTCCATGCTTCCCGTCCATAGGTTGCCATAGGAAAAATGAACGTTCTTAGGATCTTTAGTTTTAGTTCCTTGTTCGTATTATGCCATAGGTCCTGAATATTCCTTATCTTCTTCATTGCGATAGCCAGTCGTCTTCTTACTTCTTTATTGATCCCAGATTCTCAACATGCGCTAACGTTGTCAATTTCTTCACCAGCGATCTTTATTTTATGTTGAACTTTTGTCTTGTCAGTTGTTATTATCTTCAACAACAAAATCAATACATTTTACCTGACCCTGACTCAAGTCAGGACATTTTGCCTGACCCTGACTCAAGTCAGTACATTTTGCCTGACCCTGACTCAAGTCAGTACATTTTACCTGACCCTGACTCAAGTCAGTACATTTTACCTGACCCTGACTCGTCAGTACATTTTACCTGACCCTGACTCAAGTCAGTATATTTTGCATGACCCTGACTCCAATGAATGTTATGTCTGACCAGACGTTAGTTTCCTCTCCCCAACAAAGCTGTTGAACGTTTTAACCTTTGCCTGACGATTGATTCCCGGTTGATGCGTGGGTTTGATGCGATTGAAGCGGAACCAACCTTGTACTCTACACGTGAATCTCTCAAATTAGTGTAAGAGTGATGTTTGTTTCAATCCCCCCCAAAAAATGTACAAATTAATAGTTTCTGTGAAACAATTTCCTATTTGAGTTCTTGTTGCCACATTTAGTATGTACTTGGTTTTCTTATAATTAACTGTTTTGTCAAATGCCTCGTTTGCTTTGGTTGGTTCTTTTACATATTGCTTATTTACGGCATACAATGGGTTTTTCCTCGAACGGATCGCTCCTCCGCGTAAGAAAAGTAATGGCAACCTACTGTACTGCACACCTAACAAGAAATGTAAAACAGCCAAACAGGTTGACGGTTGTAAGAAACGATGTTCTCAAAGGACCTGCTACTTACATGGACACAAGGAAGGGAAGAATAATCAGGGTCATGTGATACATACTGACCAGGCCCGTACACCACCCCCCCCCCCCATGCCACCCACCGATCATGTTCTGGAGACAGGATTTGTCATTGCAGTATGACCAATGACGTGGGGATCGATCTTGTAATCCCCATAGTTGTGAGTTTGCAAGGGGCCTTGCACTACGACGTCCAAAAGGACCTAGCTTAGCCTGATCCAGTACACTCCGGGATGTAAGAAGAGAACTGTAACCAGCTACCATAGAACAGGCGTCAAGAGTTAACTCAGAACTAATAGCTTCGAATAACAACAACACTAATAACATAAATAGATAAATGACAACTTGAACCAGCAGCGGATAAAGATACAAAACCAACATGGAAACAAGATGGCATCCTTAACCTAACCATACATTGACACAGCAAAGTTCAGTCCTGCTGGCATTCACAAATATATACTATAAGATATGGACCAGTATCTTTGAAAGATAGGAAAACGAACAGTGAAGAAGGCAAAAGCAATGCTAGGTATGATAAAAAGAAATATTAAACGAAGGAGTAAGGAAGTGATTGTCAAACTGTATAAATCATTAGTTAGACCTAGATTGGAGTACTGTGTACAGCTGTGGATCCTTAACGTAGAGGAGATATAAACATGCTGGAACGGATACAAAGAAGAACGACAAAGCTGATAGTTGGATTCCAGAATTACAGTTATGAGGACAGACTCAGAAAAACTGGTCTAAAGCGTCTTGAAAAGAGAAGAATCCGAGGTGACTTAAAACAGGTTTATAAGATAATCTGAAGCTAGATTAAATTAGACTACAACAAGTTGTTGTTTTTTTCAAAATACAACCACCAACAAGAACAAGAGGACATAGCTACAAATTAACTAAAGAATGGTCCAGGCTGGATATTAGGACATATTTTGTAGTCAGAGAATGGTGAATGCTTAGAATGTATTTCCCCATGAGGTAGTGGAGGCAGGGACAGTTAATTCAAGAATAGATTGGATGCGTATATCTTTTAGAGAAGTGTAATGCAAATGTAACTGGTTGTAAACAGACTCAGAAGAGTCTTCTAAACCAGTATTAAGACGTTTAGTTAAGTTCAGAAACAAAACCAAATGTTGACAAAACAAACTATAAGTAGATATACGTGTCAAACACTCACTGCAGGCCATTATCCGAAATCTCCAAGAAGCCGAAAGTCAAGAGTGCTCTAATGTCGTCCGCCATTAGGGAAATCCTTCAACTTCGTATTTGGAGTTCGTGCGTCACGAAGTATTTCCGTTCACAGAAACAAAGTATGAAAGAGAAAGCTGCCCAAGTCACGGAACATCTTGTTTTCGCTGATTTCCACTCGTATAAGAAACCCCACCTTTAGTAGAGGAAACCTTTCGGCTGTCACGAAACTTCTCGGTGGGAAGTTGATTCGAAATTTGATTGTATTTAGCTTCTAGACATCTTGAAAGGTTTTCACGCGGTTTGAAACAACCAGACAATAGCCCATTTCAAATAGAGCTTTGACGCGTAATTAAATAATGTGAAATTAAGTTACGTGCAAATAGTGCATTCACTTGTTTATTTGCTGTTCGTGTTAATGTAGTGTCACGTAGAAATGTATCTTGTTTCAGAACAAAGGGCAGTTTAGAGAACTTATTTTATGGAAGGTTTCACATTCTGTGTGTACGGGTATCTGAGCGTCTGAAGTGGTGTTCATGTGAGTTTGACGCGGTAGCACATTTCTCCCACGGTCTGCCTTGGGAGAGGAAACTAACGTCTGGTCAGGCTTAACATGCTGATCTTGGCTTGGCTTCGTTCTTTCTCAATCTTCTGCTACCAAACCCTGAACGGGCTTAAGTAGCAGAATGTAGTCCAGAGAACGGAATGCGTTGTGTCGTAGTTTACAGATTGATTGCGATATTTGCACCGTTTGGTCCAACACATCCGACTTCAGCAAGCATACCGCGTTAGCATTCCATCTTCGATCCCTTGTTCTGAGCCAGTCTGTCCTACTGCAGTCTGTTATCCAGAATCACCGCGTGGAGGTGTAGAAGGGTCTTGCAGCTCTTGTTCGCTGGCCCTGATGCTAGCAGTCAACTATGGGTCGATGACTACTGCAGCTTATGCGCTGCTCAGCATCTTGATCACATTGGTTGATCTGATAACGTTAGTCAGTGTCAGGCAAAACATGCTGATCTGATAACGTTAGTAAGTGTCAGGTTTAACGTGATGATCTGATAATGTTAGTCAGTGTCAGGTTTAACGTGCTGATCTGATAATGTTAGTCAGTGTCAGGTTTAACATGCTGATCTGAAAATGTTATCTCAGCGCCAGACGAAATATACGGACAAAGACCATCCATCTCGCCTCTAAGTAGTTCTCCGTGGAAACAGACTGCTGCATGGCTGTCTGACTAACAAGACGTGGAATCTACGTGATCCCTGTAGTAGTTAACGATACGCAGATTAAGCCAATCTTAGCACAACGATCCCCATTCATCATCATCATCTGGATATGAGGAAAGCTACTGCAACCCGCCAGTTAACGGCTTTTTGGGGCATATAAGTGTAAATGTACTCGATGTGGGTTTTCAACTACAACAACACCAACAAATAACAACAACAACAACAAATAACAACAACACCAACAAATAACAACAACACCAACAAATAACAACAACACCAACAAATAACAACAACCAGGTTCCGCCACAAATGCGCTCATTACATTTGGACGGAGACAAGACTAACGTCTGGTCAGGCCAAATAATGATCGGGTATGTTAGTCAAGATCAGGCTATACATACTGACCAAGACCCTCACCTCGGCTTCCTAGTAGCCCTCTCTGAAAACAGGCTGTTTCCATAGCAGTCTGGTTAACTAGGTGAGGGATCGACGTGATCCCCGTAGTAGTGAGTGAAACACAGATAAAGCCTAGCCTAGCACAACCCACTGGAGGACCCCGATCCACCTTCATCAGAACGCTACAGGAAAGCTACTGCACCCCGCTACTTGACGTCCTTTTCAGGGCGTACAAAAGAGTACCTTGCTCATTATGGGCATTTGTAAACAACAAACAACAAACAACAGCAATATTACATTTGGATACCAGAGACAGATCCCCACATATCCACTAACTCTAACTGGTTGCTCCAACTTGCAAGTAACGTCCACAAGCGGCCATGCCCCGGGCAACTGAATTAGCTGGCAGGCTTAAGACAGTGCGTGTAACAGGAAAACCTGGCTGTCACATAGGGGGATTGTTTTTGAGAATGTGTAAGAAAACTTTCAATCCCGCAGGTAAGTAAGCAACACAATGAGCAGCGCAACAGTCCTAGAAGCATCTTTGGTCGAGCGTACAGGCGTGGATGATCGACAGCAGCGACGTCTTCTGATTTAGAGACCACCACGTGAATTTAGCTGGCAATGGATCTTTTCTGGACAACTAAGGGACGCCAAGGCTTATTCTAGTCGCCTACTCGCTCTGAGTCTCCACTCCCGTCTAAACAACTGTTGTGTACCCGGGAATTGTATATATCAAATATTGCGTAGTATCAGCTGTGATTATTCTTCTTCTTCTTCGTACGCTGTCAGACGTCGACTTGGATTTGTTCGAAGAAAGCAGCTGTCATTCTGAGGCTGTCAACACTGCCATAGAGCTTGTCTAGTGTTGCCACTGGTGATGGCCACATGTACTTTCTCTGGTCCTCGTATGTCGGGCAATTTTGCAGCAGATGTTCAGCGGTCATTTTCCCTGTACCACAGGTGCATTCGTCAGTGCCACCTATCTTCAGTTTATTGAATAGATGGTACCTCAGTATGTTGTGGCCTGTGCGGAGTCTGAAGACCACGACCTGCTCTCTTCTGTTCAGCTGGTAGTAGGCATCCTTTTTTGTGTAGCCAGTATGTTCTGTTTCCAATTTGGCCATGTATCTGGCCCTAATAAACCTTTTGGACTCTTCGTAGGTCACACTAGAATCTGGTTGTGGTAGTCTTGCGCCTTTTTTTGCCAGTCTGTCTGCCTCCTCGTTGCCTTAGATGTTACAGTGGGATGGAACCCACTGTACCACTACTCTTTTTGGTGAGGACTGCTGGTATAGTTGACAGAGTACTGCTCTTAAATCATTAAGTTCAGTATTTTTCTGGCTTTTTAGTGCTGTAACCACGGCCAGGGCTTCTTCTCTTTGACTATCTTGAAATGAACAAGGCTATATGAATTATCACTACGCTTAAACCTGTGTCGTTTGCTCCCAGTTTAGTGATAATGTCTGTATTTCACGAAATTGGCGCCCTTTGTCCTAGCTGCAGACAGCGTCAGTTTTTGTATGACTGTGAAATTCAGACACACCTATAATTGACTAGAACACGGCCCGGAAGAAATGCCCCACACATCACTCACACGCTAAGTGATATCCTTCGACCTCTTGCGGTTATGGGAAAGGCAAGACACACAACAATTGACGGCATCCCCTCCTTCCCCCCCCCCCCCCCCCCCCTCTGCGCTGTCGGGCGAGATACCTGTTTATTGAAAAGGCTTCAGGAGTAAACCCTGAGGAAAAGTCTGCAGGAAAAAAGATGTTCTATTTGCAGCTAAACCCCCCGCCAAATACAACGCACGCAGCGGCCAGGTACCCCTTCACACTAGTATGTGACGGTTGGCACCTCACACTCTATAACTTGGGTCGCCCGACCCCATGCCGACTGTAAGCGCTCTTTTTCTTTACTCCAGAGGAAATCAAGTCACAGTGGGACAGCATTTGTTCTGCGATCTTCTTTCAAGGAGAGTGTCTCCTTCTGCCACCCAATCTCTGACAGGCAGAGAGCAGTGGTAAAGCAAACTCGGTATCCACAAAAATCCAGCTGAAATTGGATGTGTCGAGCCGCAAGAAGGAGAAGGAGGAGGGGCAGAAGAAGAACGAAAAGAAGAAGAGAGAGAAGGAAGAAGAAGGAAGACGTAGTAAAAAAAAAGGAAAAAAAAGAAGTGAAGAAGAAAGGAGCGGTGGAAGGATCAAAAATGAGAAGAAGATAAAGAGGTAGAAGAAGAAGAAGAAGAAGAAGAAGAAGAAGAAGAAGAGGAGGAAAAAGAAGAAGAAGAAGGAAAAGAAAAAGAAGAAGAAGAAGGAAAAAGAAGAAGAAGAAGAAGAAGAAGAAGTAGACGAAGAAGAAGAAGATCCCAACTGCACATCAACTCAGCTGTCTTGCTCCAAATGACTATCGAGTAATGCCCAATGCTGGCGCCCTTACAGGACCTATGTAGCCGATCCCCCGCAGTGGCTGGTTCAATACTAAAGGCCATGCGCAATTATATTGTTAACTCCCTGCACAACCTTCTTTAGTCGCTTTTAACAACATGCATTGGAGGGTTACAATTACCATGTTCTTGTCACTTCGGTATCAGTAGGGTGGTCAACTTATTCAAACACAGAATCGATGCATCGACTTGAGACCAGGTCATCTTCTTCTTCGTTCATCCTCAGATCAAGGTCATGGTTTTTCCTACAAGGAACACCGTTATTTGTAAGGTTGTTTTATCTCCATACAGCTTTTGTCTCATATCTGTCTGGCGAGACCAGTATTGTTCTTTGCTTACCTGCGTGAGTATCCAGCTTTGAAGGATGTGTTTCACGGTCATGATATGCCCTCCACATAGGCACATGATATCTGTCCCAATCCTCATTTTGTTGTAAAGATGGCCCTTGAGTCTGTTATGCCCAATTCTCAGTCTGAAGATGATGGTTTGCTCTTTTCTAGTTAAATTAAAGTAACTGTCTTCTCTTTGGAAGTTCGGGTGTTGATCAGCCAGTTTCCCCCTGAAGTTGGCTTCATTTCTGGTCTTGACATTATATGAAATGCTCTTTTCTGTTTCTGGGGATGCTCCTCCAGATTTTGAGTTTGTTTTTGTTTTTTGTTTTTTGTTTTTTGCGTTCGCCTTATTTCTCTTATGACCAATGCGGTGTGCGTTGCACTGTGGTTTTTATTTTGCGCCTGTCGGCCCAGTGCATCCGACTTCAGCATGCATTTTATGTAAAGGTCTGCTTCCTCCTGCATTTTCTAAGGGTTTGCTTCCCCGGGGTAACGGCCAGTGCTGTGATGGGGATCGAACCCAGCACCTTCTGGTTGTGAGCCGTGCCACTTAACCACTAGGCCACGCCGTCCCCATTTGATAGTTTGTCTTCAGCTTCATTGTCTTCAATATTGGAGTGGGATAGGATCCACTGTATGACCAACCTTGGGTGTTCTGCTGAGAGCTGGGTCAGCGAGAAAATACATTGCGAGAGATCTTCATCTTTGTGTTGTTTTAGCGCTGTTAATACTGACGAGGCATCAAACAAAAATACTTTGTTTTCTTGGTGGATATCTTTATCTTGGATTGCAAGCTCAGCTTTTTTGGCTTTTTCCACGGTGGAATTTGGGATGTTTGTTTTAGCTTTCTAACCACTGCTTGGCTTAAAATTTGGTTTGTTCTTGCAAGTTTTTTATATGAAGTGGCTTCTCTTTAATCTCCCTCTTCACATGCTATGTATCCTGCACTAATGCATTATTAAGGTCCCGATCTACCTGACCTACGTTCTTGGCATTCTCTTGTATGAAAGCTAGACTTTGGCTACTTACACTAAGCAGCAGAGGCGGGTCGGAACTTTTCGTGTGAGTTGCCTGCGGTGATGTTTGGGTGCCACGAGATAGCGCTACATAATGTGATATTTCAGCGAGCAAACACTCCCATGTTGTACACTGTTGAGCCATAGATGACTTTGATAATTGTGGAATGTTTACTGAATGGAAAATGAGAAACTGTCAAAGAATATCCTTTATAAACGGCTGGCTATTGGAGCTAGAAAAATCGACTATTACACACTGCTGCACCAGGATGTATGCTAGAGGGACATGAAGACATGCGACATACCACCCGAAAGCTGGGAAACGATTGCTCAGGATCGACTGTTTGAAGACAGTCAGATTGAAGGAGCATAGCAGTTGTTGAAGCTCGTCGAGGCCTTCTGGCTTCAGAGAAAAGAGAAAGGCTCAAGAGATCAGGGGATACCCCGTCAAGCCATCCACTACAGCATGATTGTACAATCAATGACAGGGACTGTCCCTCGCTGATTGGCTTTTACAGTCATATCAGACTGTGAGGAAAGACGTGAGACAGAGATGGACAAAACTGACAGAGTCCACGCAAATCGTCTACGGAGACCGAGACGACATTCATGATGATGATGTCATCGCGTGTTAAATGTCTTCGTTTCAGCTTTCATTTCTGAGCACCTTTGTGTATTTGTTATTTTCTATTTTATTTTATTTTTTTTGTTTTTTGCTTTCGCCTTATTTATCTATTCCCCAAGGCGGTGTACGTTACACTGTGATTTTTATTTTGCGCCTGTTGGCCCAGTGCATCCGACTTCAGCATGCATTTTATGTAAGGGTCTGCTTCCTCCTGCATTTTTTAAGGGTTTGCTTCCCTGTGGTAACGGCAGGTGATGTGATGGGGATCGAACCCAGTACCTTCGGGTTGTGAGCCGTGTCACTTAACCACTAGCCCAGGCCGTCCCCTTGTCTAACATTTTTAAACCAGTATGTTTTGCTTGGCCAGACGTTAGTCACATCTCCACATTGTGGTTACTTGACAAACAAGAGCGCTCAGTAACACCTTCCTATTGTGGTTACTTAAGCTCAACAGAACAAGAGCATCAAATAACACATTCAACGACAAGAGCGTTCAATAGCGCCTTCACAAAAGTCTAATAACGCCTTCACAAAAGTCTAATAACACCTTCACAACGACAAGATCGTACTTCTTCTTCTTCTTACGCTTTCAGACGTCGACCTTTATTTTTTCGAAAAAAGTAGCAGTCATCCTGAGGCTGTCAACACTGCCATAGTGCTTGTCTAGTTTTGCCACTGGTGATGGCCACACCTGCTCTCTCTGATCCTCGTATGTCTGGCAGTTTTGCAGCAAATGCTCAGCGGTCATTTTCCCTGTACCACACGAGCATTCGTCAGTGCCACCTATCTTCAGTTTGTTGAATAGGTGGTACTTCAGTCTATTGTGGCCAGTGCGAAGTCTGGAGACCACGACCTACTCTCTTCTGTTCAACTGGTAATAGGCATCGTTTTTTTGTGTAGCCAGTATGTTCTGTTTCCCGTTTGGTCATGTATCTAGCTCTAATAAGCCGTTTTGACTCTTCGTATGTCATACTAGTATCTGGTTGTGGTAGTCTTACTCCTTATTTTGCCAGTCTATCTGCCTCCTCGTTGCATTGGATGTTGCAGTGGGATGGAACCCACTGTACCACTACCCTTTTTGGTGCGGACTGCTGGCATAGTTGACAGAGTACTGCTCTTAAATCATTAAGTTCAGTACGTTTCTGGTTTGTTAGTGCTGTGACTACGGCCAGAGCATCTGTAAGCAGGACTATATGGCTTTCATTCCTTTTACCTGTCACCATTTCTTCCACGACAAGATCGTACAATAACATCTTCTCAGAAGTCCAATAACACCTTCACAAAAGTCCAATAACACCTTCACAAAAGTCTAATAACACCTTCACAAAAGTCTAATAACACCTTCACAAAAGTCTAATAACACCTTCACAAAAGTCCAATAACACCTTCACAAACGTCCATTAACACCTTCACAAAAGTCCAATAACACCTTCACAAACGTCCAATTACACCTTCACAAAAGTCCAATAACACCTTCACAAAAGTCTAATAACACCTTCACAAAAGTCTAATAACACCTTCACAAAAGTCCAATAACACCTTCACAAAAGTCCAATAACACCTTCACAAAAGTCTAATAACACCTTCACAAAAGTCTAATAACACCTTCACAAAAGTCCAATAACACCTTCACAAAAGTCTAATAACACCTTCACAAAAGTCTAATAACACCTTCACAAAAGTCCAATAGCACCTTCACAAACGTCCATTAACACCTTCACAAAAGTCCAATTACACCTTCACAAAAGTCCAATAACACCTTCACAAAAGTCTAATAACACCTTCACAAAAGTCTAATAACACCTTCACAAAAGTCCAATAACAACTTCACAAAAGTCCAATAACACCTTCACAAAAGTCCAATAACACCTTCACAAACGTCCATTAACACCTTCACAAATCCAATAACACCTTCACAAAAGTCCATTTACACCTTCACAAATCCAATAACACCTTCACAAAAGTCCATTAACACCTTCACAAACGTCCATTAACACCTTCACAAAAGTCCATTAACACCTTCACAAACGTCCATTAACACCTTCACAAATCCATTAACAGCTTCACAAAAGTCCAATAACACCTTCACAAACGTCCATTAACACCTTCACAAATCCAATAACACCTTCACAAAAGTCCAATAACACCTTCACAAACGTCCATTAACACCTTCACAAATCCAATAACACCTTCACAAAAGTCCATTAACACCTTCACAAATCCAATAACACCTTCACAAATCCAATAACACCTTCACATTGCGGTTACATACGCTAAGCATGATACGAGGGGTGACAATGATTGCTGACATATCGCGAACAGTTAAAAATAAATCTACGTTTAATGTAATTTATAAAGATCTCTAGCGAACATGTATAGACAATTCACCTAACGCTCGCAATCCGCTGAAACCCCGCTCCAACACGTCATCGCCAACAGCAGCTCCTGGAATGGAATTATTGTGACCTTTTTTATTCACTTTGGGTATGCAAACAATCTGTGCTCTATAGCTGGGTGTTTGCGCGAGCACTGTACGTGTGCCTGTGTGTCATTTCACATGTGTTTTCTTGAGATACCAAAACATACCAGCACGCCCTCAGCATTCTTACCGATATTCTTACTCAAGTGTATAAGACAGTCCAAATTGAAAACATATGTAGGTGTACCATTGTGTCTACATGTATTATTCTTAATGCATCGGCAGTCTGACACAAAGGCGTATCTTCGATGTAGGGAGAGAGGAGGCACCAATTATATGGGAAGTTGCAAGGTATTACCTTGGAAACATCATCTCAGTAGATGGAAAAGGGGACACCGAAATCCAAAACATATGTAATAAAGCAAGTCAAATCATTGGGCAAATATCCAGGATGTTGTAATGTAAACACGTGACAATGGATACAAAAAGAACGCTATAAAACACAAAGTCTACCGAGCCGTAGTTCTCACCACTCTTCTGTATGCCAGTGAGACGTGGATTGTGTACAGCAAGCATGCTAGAAAAACAAAGGGTTTCCAAACAAGCTGCCTCCGTATATTGTTGAGAATACGGTGACAAGATAAGATTCTTCTTCTTCGTACGCTGTCAGACGTCAACTTGAATTTGTTCGAAGAAAGCAGCTGTTATCCTGAGGCTGTCGACACTGCCATAGAGCTTGTCTAGTGTTGCCACTGGTGATGGCCACATGTGCTTTCTCTGGTCCTCGTATGTCGGGCAATTTTGCAGCAGATGTTTAGCGGTCATTTTCCCTGTACCACAGGTGCATTCGTCAGTGCCACCTATCTTCAGTTTAGGATAAGGTACCAAACACCGAGATCCGCAGGAAGGCCAAAATGTCGAGCAGTCACGCGTTGTTGCTGTTGACTAAGACTATGTGCGCCGACCACGTCATGAGAGTGCCGGACAACCGCATACCCAAACTAATAGGGCCTGGTCAGTGGGCAAAAGAAGCGCTTCAAAGACTCCCTGAAAATATCTCTGACACGCTTCAACATCGATGTAAACTCATGGGAATGTCTGACACAGGTCCGCCAGGCATGGCGTAGAACCACTATCAGAGGCGTCTCCATTGCCGAGGAACGCTGGGACTCCGAGACACAGAGAATACGTACTGTGCAACAACAACGACGCTTACATGTACACCTCTGACATTGAATGCTGCATATGTGAAAGGATTTATGTGCCAGAATTGTACTTTACAGCCACGTCCTGATTCACCTGTGAGATGAACAACAAAATGTACGAATTATGTTGTCCTCATTACTTGTCATTGACAGCTATTGTACGAGGCGTGTTCAAATTAAACCAGACCTAACTGCTACAAGAAACTGAAGTATCGGTACCCATTGTGAACACCATTAACATACACTGCCTGCATTCTGCGAATAATGTCAACTGGTCCACATCCTTCAGCTGTTAGAAACCGAATCATCACTCGCTGATCAACTCAGGACAGATTCCGTATTACACCCGCCATGTTTTCAACGGTCTGCTGAGGAAACTATGAGTTGTTGGATAATGAAATTTTGCAAACTTGACAGTTGGTATGTGCTATTTACACCTGAAGTGACGTCATCATGCGTATCGTATGTATGTTCACTTGGTGCGGTTAGGTCCGGTTTCATTTGAATACGCCTCGTATATTATTATTCGTATTACTATTATTATTATTATTATTACTATTATTATTATTATTATTATTATTATTATTATACACGATATTCCTACCAACATTGTGCTATCAGTGCCAGAATTGGACATTAGTAAACACAGATAAAAGAAATATTGTAACAAGAGAAATTAAATGCCTGCGATGGATGATTGGAGTAACAAAATTGGACAAAATCAGAAACGAATATATTAGGAGACAGGAAGGCATAACACCGGTGCTAGACAATATCAAGAGGGATCCACGTGAATCGACAAACACCAGATAGTATCTCCCATATAGCAATGCTTTACAGATACACTGGATATGGGATCAAGATGCTGAGCAGCGCATGAACTGCAGTGGTCAGCGACCCATAGCTGACTGCTAGCGTCAGGGCCAGGGAAACAGAGCTGCCAAGACCCTTCTACACCTCCACGCAGTGCTCCTGGATAACAGGCTGCAGCAGGACAGACTGGCTAAGGAGAAAGGATCGAAGAGGGAATGCTAAAACAGTACTCAAAAAATGCTTGCTGAAGTCGGATGTATTGGACCGAAAGGTGCAAATATCGCAGTCAAGCTGTAAACTACGACACAACGCATTCCGTTCTCTGGACTACATTCTGCTACTTAAACCCTTTCAGGGTTTAGTAGCGGGAGATTGAGAACGAACGAAGCAAAGCCCAAACTCAGCCAAGTCAAGCCAAGACCAAACTCAGCCAAGCCAAGCCAAGTCAAGCCAAGCCCAAACTCAGCCAAGTCAAGCCAAGACCAAACTCAGCCAAGCCAAGTCAAGCCAAGCCCAGTCAAGTCAAGCCAAACTAAGTCCAAACTCAGGCAAGTCAAGCCAAGCCCAAACTCAGCCAAGCCAAGCTAAGTCAAGCCAAGCCCAAACTCAGCCAAGCCAAGTTAAGCCAAGCCCAGTCAAGTCAAGCAAAGCCAAGCCCAAACTCAGCAAAGCCAAGCCAAGTCAAGCAAAGCCCAAAATCAGCCGTCAAGCCAAGCCCAAACTCAGCAAAGTCAAGCCAAGCCCAAACTCAGGTAAGCCAACCAAGTCAAGCCAAACCCAGTCAAGTAAAGCCAAGCCAAGCCCTAACTCAGCCATGCCAAGCCAAGTCAAGCCAAGCCCAAACTCATCCAAGCCAAGCTAAGTCAAGACAAGCCCAGTCAAGTCAAGCCAAGCCAAGCCCAAACTCATCCAAACCAAGCCAAGTCAAGCCAAGCCAAGTCAAGTCAAGCAAAGCCAAGCCCAAACTCAGCGAGGCCACGCCAAGTCAAGCCAAGCCTAAACTCAGCCAAGCCAAGCCAAGTTAAGCTAAGCCCAGTGAAGTCAAGCCAAGCCCAAACTCAGCCAAGTCAAGCCAAGCCCAAACTCAGCCAAGCCAAGCCAAGTCAAGCCAAGCCCAGTCAAGTCAAGCCAAGACAAGCCCAAACTCAGCCAAGTCAAGCCAAGCCAAGTCAAGTCAAGCAAAGCCAAGCCCAAACTCAGCGAAGCCAAGCTAAGTCAAGCCAAGCCTAAACTCAGCCAAGCCATGTCAAGCCATGCCCAGTCAAGTCAAGCCAAGCCAAGCCCAAACTCAGCCAAGTCAAGCCAAGAAAAATACTCTGCCAAGCCAAGCCCAAACTCAGCCAAGCCAAGTCAAGCCACACCCAGTCAAGTCAAGCCAAGCCCTAACTCAGCCAAGCGAAGCCAAGTCAAGCTAAGCTCAAACTCAGCCAAGCCAAGCCAAGTCAAGCCAAGCCCAGTCAAGTCAAGCCAAGACAGGCCTAAACTCATCCAAGCCAAGCCAAGTCAAGTCAAGCAAAGCCAAGCCCAAACTCAGCGAAGCCAAGCCAAGTCAATCCAAGCCTATACTCAGCCAAGCCAATCCATGTCAAGCCAAGCCCAGTCAAGTCAAGCCAAGCCAAGCCCAAAGTCAGCCAAGTCAAGCCAAGCTAAAACGCAGCCAAGTCAAGCCAAGCCCAAACTCAGCTAAGCCAAGTCAAGCCAAGCCCAGTCAAGTCAAGCCAAGCCAAGCCCAAACTCAGCTAAGTCAAGCTAAACCTAAACTCAGACAAGCCAAGTCAAGCCAAGCCCAGTCAAGTTAAGCCAAGCCAAGCCAACACTCAGCCAAGTCAAGCCAAGCCAAGCCCAAACTCAGCCAAGCCAAGTCAAGCGAAGTCAAGCAAAGCCCAGTCAATTCAAGCCAATCCAAGCTCAAACTCATCCAAGCCAAGCCCAAACTCAGCCAAGCCAAGCCAGACCAAGCCAAGCCCAAACTCAGCCAAGCCAAGACAAGTAAAGTCAAGATAAGCCCAGTCAAGTCAAGCTAAGCCAAGCCCAAACTCAGCCAAGCCAAATAAAGTCAAGCCAAGTCAAGTCAAGCCAAGCCCAGTCAAGTCAAGCTAAGCAAAGCCCAAACTATGCCAAGCCAAACCAAGTCAAGCCCAGTCAAGTCAAGCCAAGCCAAGCCAAGCCCAGTCAAGTCAAGCCAAGCCAAGCCTAAACTCAGCTAAGTTAAGCTAAACCTAAACTCAGTCAAGCCAAGTCAAGCCAAGCCCAGTCAAGTTAAGCCAAGCCAACACTCAGCCAAGTCAAGCCAATCCAAGCTCAAACTCATCCAAGCCAAGCCCAAACTCAGCCAAGCCAAGCCAGACCAAGCCAAGCCCAAACTCAGCCAAGCCAAGCCAAGTAAAGTCAAGATACGCCCAGTCAAGTCAAGCTAAGCCAAGCCCAAACTCAGCCAAGCCAAATAAAGTCAAGCCAAGTCAAGTCAAGCCAAGCCCAGTCAATACAAGCTAAGCCAAGCCCAAACTATGCCAAGCCAAACCAAGCCAAGCCCAGTCAAGTCAAGCCAAGCCAAGCCCGGTCAAGTCAAGCCAAGCCAAGTCAAGCCAAGCCCAAACTTAGCCAAGCAAAGCCAAGTTAAGCCAAGCCCAAACTCAGCCAAGCCAAGTCAAGCCAAGCCCAGTCAAGTTAAGCCAAGCCAAGCCAACACTCAGCCAAGTCAAGCCAAGCCAAGCCCAAACTCAGCCAAGCCACGTAAAGCCAAGTCAAGCCAAGCCCAGTCAAGTCAAGCCAATCCAAGCTCAAACTCATCCAAGCCAAGCCCAAACTCAGCCAAGCCAAGTCAAGCCAAGCCCAAACTCAGCCAAGCCAAGCCAAGTCAAGTCAAGATAAGCCCAGTCAAGTAAAGCTAAGCCAAGCCCAAACTCAGCCAAGCCAAACAAAGTCAAGCCAAGTCAAGTCAAGCCAAGCCCATTCAAGTCAAGCTAAGCCAAGCCCAAACTCAGCCAAGCCAAACCAAGTCAAGCCCAGTCAAGTCAAGCCAAGCCAAGCCAAGTCAAGCCAAGCCCAAACTCATCCAAGCCAAGCCAAGTCAAGACAAGCCCAGTCAAGTCAAGCCAAGCCAAGCCCAAACTCATCCAAACCAAGCCAAGACAAGCCAAGCCAAGTCAAGTCAAGCAAAGCCAAGCCCAAACTCAGCGAGGCCAAGCCAAGCCCAGTCAAGTCAAGCCAAGCCCAAACTCAGCCAAGTCAAGTCAAGCCAAGCCCAGTCAAGTCAAGCCAAGCCAAGCCTAAACTCAGCCAAGTCAACCAAGCCCAAACTCAGCCAAGCCAAGCCAAGTCAAACAAAGCCCAAACTCAGCCAAGCCAAGCCAAGTCAAGCCAAGCCCAAACTCAGCCAAGCCAAGTCAAGCCAAGCCAAGCCCAGTAAAGTCAAGCCCAGCCAAGTCAAGTCAAGCCAAGCCCAGTGAAGTCAAGCAAAGCCAAGTCAAGCCAAGCCCAAACTCAGCCAAGCCAAGTCAAGCCACGCCAAGTCAAGCTAAGCCCAAACTCAGCCAAGTCAAGCGAAGCCCAAACTCAGCCAAGCCAAGCCAAGTCAAGCCAAGCCCAAACTCAGCCAAGTCAAGCCAAGCCCAAACTAAGCTAAGCCAAGTCAAGCCAAGCCCAGTCAAGTCAAGCCAAGCCAAGTCAAGCCAAGCCCAAACTCAGCAAAGCCAAGCCCAGTCAAGTCAAGCCAAGCCAAGTCAAGAAAAGCCCAAACTCAGCCAACAAGCCAAGCCAAGTCAAGCCAAGCCCAAACTCAGCCAAGCCAAGCCAAGCCAAGTCACGCCAAGCCAAACTCAGCCAAGCCAAGCCAAGTCGAGCCCATCCAAGCCAAGCCAGATACAATGGATGCAAAGACAAGAGCCGACATAACAAAAGGTGGACATCAGTAATAACAGAAGCAGTCAAGCTAGCCGTGTACGGAAGCACATACTAGGGCCTGGTCAAGCAACCTTTTCATAACCTGACGCTGAAAGGCACAAAAAGGACAGAAAGGAAAAGAAGAAGAAGACGTATAAACGAATAGATATAAAAACCTGTGTTCTATGAACGTCCGAGCGGGGAGCGGCGAGTAGTAACACCGTAACATGTTAGGCACGTCGTTACAGGCTACTAAAAATTGCTGATTTGGGCATGGGACCAGCTATCAGTTTCTACAAAAACTCTAAGGTGCTAAAAAATTAAAAGAAGACTTTTATGCCATGTGGTGGAATAATAGCAATCAATTACGAAAAACAAAAACGAGAGATGATTAGATCTGAGCTCAGCTACAGTATATTCACACCAAGTACATGTCATAAGAAGAGCAACTTCTATGAACAACATATATATAATCTTTATATTCTATTATATCGAGTCTATCATGTTCTATCCTAACTAATCTATCCTATCCCATCTAGTCTATACCGTCAAATCTATCGAATCGAAACTATTATATCTTTAATGTCTAACCATATGTCTCTATCTTATCTATTATATCTATTCCATCCTATCTATCTTATCTATTAATCCATCTATCCATCCATCCATCTATCCCTACAAACGCATTCGTCCATACAGTGCCATCCCTCCATCTAATCCATCCCACCCATACAGTCGAATCAACCAATCCAATCCAACCGAATCAACCATTCAACCCAATCGAATCATCCATTCCAATGCAATCAAATAATCCAATCCAATCTAATCAAATCATCCAATCCAATCCAATCGAACTATCCAATCGAATCATCTAATTAAATCCAGTTTAATAATTCAATCCAATTCAACCATCTAATAAAGCTTAATCACATTTAATCTAATCTAATCCAATCTAATCTAATCACATCTCATCTAATATAATATAATTACATCTAATCTAATCACAAATAATCACATATAATATAATCTAATCTCATCCATCATATCATATCCTTTCTATCTATCTATCTTTCTATCTATATTTCTTTCTATCTATCTATTTATCTATATATCTATCTATCTATCTATCTATACATCCATCCATCCACGCGTCCATCTATCTATCTATCTATATATCTATCTATCTATATATATCTATCTATTTATCTATCTATCTATCTATCTAACTATTTATATAACTATATCTCTCTATTTATAGTTATCTATATCTATATATCTATCTATCTATCTATCTATCTATCTATCTATCTATCTATCTATCTATCTAACTATCTATCTATCTATCTATCTATCTGTCTATCTATTCAGATATTCTTTGTTTCCCCATCCATTGTGCAATATTATCCCATATCTTTCGCACGTCTTCTTCAATTTAACCGCCTCTCGACACAGAGGCGTACCTACATCATATAGTTTATTATGTAAGTGCTCAAAATACATACATGTGACACTGACACCCACCTTATCGATAACTTTATCATAATTTCGATTCAAGTATATATGCCAGCTAGATAGTCGTGTAGTTTACATGAAAACTCTGACTGAGTACCTTATTTGGTTTATCGATATGAGCAATGATTTGATATGGAAAGTATCCTACAAAATATTAATGGGGAACTGAGACGTTAGTCCGGTCAGATACAACATGCGGACCACAACGTTGCGTCAGGGTCAGTCACAACATACTGACCAGGACGTCGCGTCAAGGTCAGGCACAATATACTGACCAGGACGTCACGTCAGGGTCAGGCACAATATACTGACCAGGCCGTCGCGTCAAGGTCAGGCACAATATACTGACCAGGACGCAGCGAAGAATGATACACTAGTCCTGCCAGATACAACAAACTGATCAGGACCACGCGGGAATTGAGACACTTGTCCTGTCAGACACAACATACTGACCAGGACGACGCGGGAGATCGAGACACTAGTCCTGTCAGACACAACATACTGACCGACGCTGGGATCGATACACTAGTCCTGTCAGACACAACATACTGACCGACGCTGGGATCGATACACTAGTCCTGTCAGACACAACATACTGACCGACGCTGGGATCGATACACTAGTCCTGTCAGACACTACATACTGACCGACGCTGGGATTGAGACACCAGTCCTGTCAGATTCAACATTCTGGCCAGACGACGCGAGAATTGAGGCACTAGTCCTGTCAGACACAACAATACTGACCAGACGACTCGGGGATTGAGACACTAGTCCTGTCAGACACAACATACTGACCAGATGACGCGGGAATTGAGACACTAGTCCTGTCAGACACAACATACTGACCAGACGACTCGGGGATTGAGACACTAGTCCTGTCAGACACAACATACTGACCAGACGACTCGGGGATTGAGACACTAGTCCTATCAGACACAACATACTGACCAGATGACGCGGGGATTGAGACACTAGTCCTGTCAGACACAACACACTGACCAGACGACTCGGGGATTGAGACACTAGTCCTATCAGACACAACATACTGACCAGATGACTCGGGGATCGAGACACTAGTCCTATCAGACACAACATACTGACCAGATGACGCAGGGATTGAGACACTAGTCCTGTCAGACACAACAATACTGACCAGGACGACGCGGGAATTGAGACACTAGTCAAGTCGCACCAAAGAGTAAACTTACTCGTTGTGGGCCTTCGAGAACAACAACCAAATCGAGATTGAGATTAAATGGTAATCATGATCAGGTGAAACATATTGCTCAATACCCTGCCTCACGCATGAGCTCCTGGAAGCAGGATGTGTCATAGCAGTCTGGCCAATCAGGTGGGGTCAACATTGTGATCGCCAGTCGTGAGCTTTCTGGAGTGCTCTGCAATGCACTACAGCTAGAAGACCAGAAGTCTTTGTTCTCTAATATCCCTAAAAATGGACCAAGAGCCACTGTAACCTAGAGCAAAGTAGACCCACAGCCTGTTAGACGCTATCTATGCTCGTTGCTCTTAATAAAACACTTAATCATAGTCGGTGTTATGTCATGTCACACAGGTAGTGGCGTTCTACAACTGTGGTGCTATTCTTGTCCTTGTCATACATAAAGACTCCAGCGAACCACTCGGGGACAGTGCATAAAGAGAATCAGAATAAGAATGTAAGCCGGCAGCAAGATGCCGAGCAGCGCATGAGCTGCAGTGGTCGGCGACCCATAGCTGACTGGTAGCGCCAGGGCCAGCGAACCACCAGAGCTGCCATGACGCTTCTACACCTCAACGCGGTAATCCTGGATAACAAACCGCAACAGAGCAGACCGGCTAAGGAGAGATGATCCAAGATGGAAATACAAATATCACAGTCGAGCTGTAAACTAGCGACACAACGCATTCCATTCTCTGAGCAACGTCCTGTTAATTGCAAAGCCGTTTCCATAGCTTGATAACTGGAGATTGAGAACATACGAAGGAAGAAGAAGAAAAAGAAGAAGAAGAAGAAGAAGAAGAAGAAGAAGAAGAAAAAGAGGAAGAAGACTTTATTAATGATGTTTAATTTCCAAGCTCAGTTAACATGGTTTGGTCGTCCCACCCGAAGATCTACTTCTTACCCCATCGTTAGCTGGGTAGACTGCAGCGGCTCAAGCTCTGGAATCAAACTCGGGCCTGTTGCCGGGGAGACACCGACTCTGTCACAGAGTTATGCTACTGGCCTAAATCCGAGTGGCACCCGGTTGAAAAAGCGTGCCACTGTAATCTTCCAACCAAATCGTAAACGTCTGCTACTGAAGGTTTTGCATAATACTAGAAACATTACCATATTGCAATTGAAATCGCCACTGAAAGTTCTTGGATACAGGTTTCCTGCAACGGGGCTGGCTGTAGTTGTGGCTATATGCTTCACTACGGGGAACGGAAAGGCCAACCAGTCAATCAGTTAATAACTTTAAATAGCTGGAACTCAAGTATTTGCAAAGATCCAGTTACAAATGAGGAAATACGAGAAAGAATTACAACAGCAATAGGGCCTTTTGAAGACCTCTTGGCAACTGTCAAAAGAAGGAAACTCGCTTGGTACGGTCCCATATCGAGATCAAATGGTCTTGCAAATACGATCATCCACGGAACGGTGCAAGGAAGAAGACGAAGAGGCCGTTCCAAAAGAGATGGGAGGACAACACAAAAGAATGGACCAATCTCCGACCAGAAAGGGGCATAGGCAGCGGCCGCTGACAGAGAAGGGTGGCATAGTGTTGTGAGGATGTCTTCAAGTGTGCCCCAACGACCTTGCCGGTTACGGGATGACCTGACTTCACCTGACCTGACTGCGTTGGCGTTTCAGTGGATTTGCCCATTCCATTCACGTGTTAGTTACGCCACTGCCATTGCTTCTCTTCTTTTAAACACTGCAAGAAAGCGAATTGTTCTTTCTTGTATTACGTATACTACCTTTTTTCTGGGTTTTTTTTAGGAAGTTTATTTTTTCTTCAACTTTTTTTCAGACTCAGTTGGCGGTTGTTCGCGACTCGGTTCTGTAGTTCAGTTACGGAATAGGTAAACATGTATGTTTGTCTCTCTGTGTGCTTATCAGATTTGCTAACCTGCATTCAGTGTATCATATCATTGATGCACATTATGGGATATTACATCACTTCTTCTACATCCCAAAATGTAAATAGACATGTATAAAGTATGCAAATACAAGAGACAATAATAAGTTAAGGGAGTTTTCAGCCAAACTGGGACTAAATATTAATATAAAGAAAATCAAGATGTTTGGCTTGGCTTGGCGTCGTTCGTTCTCAATCTCCCGCTACAAAATCATAAAAGGGCTTAAGTAGCAGAATGTAGTCAAGAGAACGGAATGCGTTGTGTCGTAGTTTGCAGCTTGACTGCTATATTTGCACCTTTTGGTCCAACACATCCGACTACAGCAAGCATTTTTTGAGCACCGGGTTAGCATTTCCTCTTCGATCCCTTCTCCTTAGCCAGTCTGTCCTGCTGCAGCCTGTTATCCAGGATCACCGCGTGGAGATGTAGAAGGGTCTTGGCAGCTCTGGTTCGCTAGCCCTGACGCTAGCAGTCAGCTATGGGTCACGGACCGGTGCAGTTCATGCGCTGCTCAGCATCTTGATCCCTGATGATGATAATGATTAATACAGTGAAGCCGTCTGCTTGATCTCTCACAAAATCTCGAGCCTGCTTCAGAGCCATACCCAATCCTTCTTTGACATCATGGTGCAATCGCGTTCTTGGTCTGCCTCTGCCTCTCTTGTTCGGCACCATTACGGTTCTCTCAAGCCTGCTGTGTCTTTTGATGTGGCAAAAGTATTTGCATTTTTTGTTTATGATGGAATTTATGAACCGGTTCTCCTCTATGTCCAACTCTTGTCGAATGTCTGCATTCTTCTTTTTTCCAGTCCAAGATATGTTGATGACCTTTCTATAAATTTTGACTCCAAGGACACGATTTCTCTTTCTTAACATTTTGGTAGCTGTCCGTGTTTCGCAACCATACACTGCCAATGAAAAATTATAAATTTTTAAAATTTTCACTTGTTTGTTTGCTGATATTTTTCAATGGTTTTAACAAAGCTGTTGCGATCTTCGCTGCATCTGCTTGTGGCTGCAGTTAGCTGTTCGGGCATCTCTGTACTGTTTGATAACATCACAGTATCGTTTGCGTATCTTAGCTCTGGATCTTGTATCCACCGATTGTAAAGGGGGCGTAATTTTAAGAAATGTTCATCTTCTCTAACGTTTCTCATTATGCACTCTACGCAAAGGCAAAGGTCGCCGTCCATCGTAGACGATGATGGCATAATAGCTAGCGGTATTTTTTATAAACGATAAACTGCGCTACTTTATAACCTCACTCTCTCGTCTCGAGCCGCCCGACCCCAGTGACAAGTCAAGGACAAGACGACTAGGCAGTGGCTACGAGATGCAGGGGACTCCGCATCAAGCACCCGTGAAAAAGACAGCGGGGGTAGTCCACACCACCTGATCACGAGGCCAACGGCTTAACCACTTCGATACGGAATCCCCTAAATCCTGCACTCTGCAAAAATGTTAAATAGGTATAGTGAGAGGGTACACACCTGTCTTGCTCCCATTTGAAATTCTAACCAATATGATGTTTCATCAGATAATCCGACAGCAACCTGTTGTTTCTGATATAATGGAATTTAACTTAACTTTTTTTCTTGATACTGGTTTAGAAGGCTCTGCAATCTGTATACAACAAATTTCTTCCACATAATTTAACCTGGCCAATCTATTTTTGAATGCAGTATTTTACTTTGCCCCCCCCCCCCCTTTTTTTTATGTGGCAATGACTTTCAAGCATTCATTACTCTCGGACTACAAAAATATTCTCTTCTATCTAATCTGAACCTTTTTGTAAAATTAATTTGTAGCTGCGCTCTCTTGTTCTTGTGGCCAACTGAACTTTGAAACCCTTCTTATTGTCTAATTTAACCTTCTTGTTGATTAACTCAGGAACCTGTATTAAATCGCCTGGAATTCTTGTCTTTTATAGACACCGTAGACCGGTTACTCTGATTCTTTCCTCATAACTTTAATTCCATAATCCAATTATCAGTTTTATCGCTGTTCTTTCTTTCCTTTCTATCGTGTTTTTATCCCCTTTACAATTTATCCCCTTTACAATAAGGACGCCCCACTTGAACATATTACTCCTACCTAGATCTAACTAATGATTTACGACCAACCTGCAACATGGAGGACAAGAATTGTGATAAAACTCCATTTCTCCAATCTAGGTATAACTAATGCTTTATACCGTTTGACTATCACTTCCATGCTCCTATGGTTAATATTTATTTTTATCAATCTAACAATGGCTGTATCCACTGCTACCTGCGTGCGTGTGTTTGTGTGTCGGTGTGTGCGTGCGTGCGTCCGTGCATGGGTGGGTTCGTGCGTGGGTAGGTGCGTGCGCGCGTTCGTACGTGCGTGTGTGTGTGATGTGTGCGTGTGTGTGTGTGTGTGTGTGTAAGTAATCTAGGGCGCAAATCAACAAAGCATCAGATCAATTGCTTTTCCATCCAATTGCGCAACGATTCCACAATGTCCTTTGTCTTTCACCTTGATGACGCAATCTTCCGGGCTTATCCAATTTCATTTTTTGATGTTAACCTCTCACTTAGGGCGTTGTTTCCCTCTGGCTCGCTTTCTATTCATCTCGCCAAGCAGTATTGTTTTCAAAGTTGATGTGACCAAAATATATGAACTGTCGAACTAGGATTTCGTTTATCAATTCTCTTCGCACCTCTAATATCTCCAGGACGTTCTTATTTATGATATTTTCTTCCACGACGTACGTTTCTTCCTTCTTCTTCTTCTTCTTCTTCTGCGTACGCAGTCAGACAGTAACCATTATTTTTTTCGAAAAAAGCGGCGGTCATCCTGAGGCTGTCGACACTGCCATAGAGCTTGTCTTGCAGTTCCTCTGGTGATGGCCACATCTGCTCTCTCTGATCCTCGTATGTCGGGCTGTTCTGCAGCAGATGTTCAGCGGTCATTTTACCAGTACCGCACGGGCATTCGTCGGTACCACCTATCTTCAATTTGTTGAATAGGTGGTACCTCAGTCTATTGTGGCCAGTGCGAAGTCTGAAGACAACGACCTGCTCTCTTCTGTTCAACTGGTAATAGGCATCGTTTTTGGTGTAACCAGTATGTTCGGTTTCCCATTTGGTCATGTATCTGGCTTTAATAAGCCGTTTTGGCTATTCGTACGTCATACTAGTATCTGTTTGTGGTAGTCTTGCACCTTCTTTTGCCAGTCTCTCTGCCTCCTCGTTGCCTTGGATGTTGCAGTGTGATGGGACCCACTGTACCACTACCCTTTTTGGTGCGGACTGCTGGCACAGTTGGCAGAGTGCTGCTCTTAAGTCATTAAGCTCAGTGTTTTTCTGGCTTTTTAGCGCTCTGACTACGGCCAGAGCATCTGTAAGCAGGACTGTATGGCTTTCATTTTCTTTATGTGTCACCATTTCTTCCACTGCCGCCCTCAGTGCATCTGCCTCCGCTCTGAAATTGCTTGTGTACTTACCAGTAGCAAATGACAGTGTTATTTTTCTGCCATTTGGTAGGTTCAGGAATGCTCATGCCCCTCCGTTCTGTGTAGTGTTTGTTACAGAACCGTCGGTGTATGCATGGGTCCAGTCCATGCTTGGGTAGCTTTTCGATATAAAGCTTAGGGTAGTTTCTCTCCTTTTTTTTTCAGTCTGGCAATTTTTGTTTCCAATACCTAGTATATTTTCTACCACCTCTGGAAATATATCCTGCCTCCAGGTGGGTTTTCGTACAGTAGTGATGGGTTTTGGTGTTGTTAGTGCGTTTATGGGATCTTCGTGCATCTTTGCTTTGGCTATTTCTGCAAAGTTTCTCCGCTTTAGTTTCCCATTTCCCAAATTGTTTAGTCTCTGGTGCATTGGATGGTCAATCGGTCTTCGGAGTTTCTCTGACTGCAGCTGGGCTCTGCAGTCTCTTCTATCGGTCATGGATTGCAGTTTTGTAATCTTTTCAAGTTCTACAATTGGCGTTGACTTCATGCCTCCTGTTATAACTCTCATGGCTTGGTTTTGAAGTTTGCTAACTTTATCGAAGTTCGCCTTTGCTGCTGTTGTACATGCCGCAATGCCATACTTGAGAACTGGTCTCACTCTTCCAGTGTACAGTTTCTTTAGTATGCTTTCGTCTGCTCCCCAGCTTGTGCCAGCAAGTTTCCTCATGATTGCCATTCTTTCTCTGGCTCTCATTCGGTTTCTCTCGATCTGACATTTCCATGTCATGCGCCGATCAAATGTGACTCCCAGATAGTTTGGGTTGTCGTTTGGCTGCAGGAATTTGCCATTTAAACCTCATTTGGAATTTTGGGGTTTGATGGAAAGCGAGAATATTGTACATGTGGTTTTCTCCTCGTTTATTTTGACCAGCCATGAGTTCGCCTACTCTTCCAGCGATGTTAGGGCCTGCTGCATCCGATTTCTTGTTATGGTGAGATTCTTGTTTCTTCCTTCTAAATATCCGTTTTGCCAAGCCATAAATGATCTTCTTCAAAAGTTTGTTCAAAGTCCGCGTTTCCATGCGACACAGTAATGACGTGTATACATAGTATACTATCACTCTCATCAGGGAACAGACGTTAGTCTGGTCAGGCACAATATACAGACTAGGATGTCGCGTAAGGGATAAGCCCAATATAATGACGAAGACCACTATCTCTCTTCTATGTAGTGTTCACATGGCTAGATATGACCTACTTATAGATTATAGATGGCCATAGCTAGACCCGGTCAAGAGCAACATGCAGCGTTCCCTGGGATAGACCATGACCTACTTGTAGACTATAGATGGCCATGGCTAGACCCGGTCCGGAACAACGTGTAGCGTTCTCTTGGCTAGACCATGACCTACTTATAGACTATAGATGGCCATGGGTAGACCCGGTCAGGACCACCATGTAGCGTTTTCTGGGCTAGACCATGACCTACTTATAGACTATAGATGGCCATGGCTAGACCCGGTCCGGAACAACGTGTAGCGTTTTCTTGGCTAGACCATGACCTACTTATAGACTATAGATGGCCATGGGTAGACCCGGTCAAGAGCAACATGTAGCGTTCACTGGAAACGGGCTGTTTTCAAGACAGTCTGGCTGACGAGATGTGGATCGACGTGATCCCCGTAGTAGACAGCGTCACGCAGATGAAGCCAAGCAAAGCACAACCGCCTACAGGACCGCTTTCCAGCAACAACAACAACAACAACAGCAACAAAAACAATAACAACAGCAACAACAACAAAAACAACAGCAACAACAACAACAACAACAGCAACAACAGCAATAACACTCATCATTATCATGTAGCATGTCCTTTATAGAAGGTCGCTCCCATCACAGTCTGTCTCAAAGATACGCTTACTCTTGCCAAAACTCCAGCCTCTGCCACAATCATACCCAGGGATTCCTGAATATCTTGGTGCCATCGTCTTCTTGGTCTATCCCTGCCTTTGTTACCTATCACCATACCTTCCATCACTGTTCTCTCAAGACCGTTGT